>PYHX02000495.1:38530723-38744370 GCA_004302925.2 Cochliomyia hominivorax | reverse complement strand
AGTATTCTTTATCATCAGTAATGAATTTTGTGAACGTTTCAATTATTATGGCATGAGAAGTAAGTTTTTCCAAATTCCTAAATCCAAATATTATTTTTTAAACTTCCTTCTCTTCTCCCTTTTATCTAGCAATTTTGGTTTTATATTTAAGTCGCCAATTGAATTATAGTGATGATACGGCTACAGTTATTTTCCATATCTTTACCATGTTTGTGTATTTCTTGTGTGTTTTCGGTGCCATAATTTCGGACAGTTGGTTGGGTAAATTTAAAACGATTCTGTATCTATCGTTGGTATATGTTTGCGGTTCTGTTTTGATTACTTTGGGTGCTATACCGCCATTGAATTTGCCAGCCACGACATTTACCATGATCGGTCTGGCGCTTATAGCGTTGGGTTCGGGTGGTATAAAACCGTGTGTCTCGGCTTTTGGTGGTGATCAATTTAAATTGCCTGAACAGATCAAACAAATGACAACGTTCTTTTCATTGTTCTATTTCTCAATCAATGCTGGTTCATTGATTTCCACAACGGTTACACCCATTTTGCGTGAAGATGTTCATTGTTTCAGTCAAAAGGAATGTTATTCATTGGCCTTTGGCGTACCGGCTGTATTGATGGCTATATCAATTGGTAGGTTATTTGATATTTTGGTGACCTAAAGAAATATTTTCATTTGCTATTTTATTTAATTTCTACAGTTGTCTTTGTGTTGGGTAAACCCCTGTACAAAATTAAACCTCCAGCAGGCAATATGGTGGTGTTGGTCAGCAAAACCATTGGTGTAAGTAAAGGATTAGATCAATTTGGATTTGTACAATTTTTTCAAGTGAATATCTAATTTTCAGAATGCCATTGCTACTAAATGGCGTGAGAAGAAAACTAATCCCCGTGACCACTGGTTGGATTATGCTGATAAAAAATACGATAAACAATTAATTGAAGATGTTAAAGTTTTGATGCGTGTCTTGGTTTTGTATTTGCCATTGCCTATTTTCTGGGCCTTATTCGATCAACAAGGCTCGCGTTGGACTTTCCAAGCTACTCGCATGAATGGTGATATGGGCTCTTGGGATATTAAACCCGATCAATTGCAAGTGTTGAATCCTCTTCTAATTTTGGTATTTATTCCTTTGTATGATGTGGCTTTCTATCCAGCTTTAAGTTTAGTTGGTATTCGTCGCCCATTGCAAAAATTAACTTTGGGTGGTATTTTAGCTGGTGTTGCCTTTATTATTTCCGGTGTTGTTGAATTGAATTTGGAGGTAAATAGTAAATTAAGTTTTTTTAGTTTAAGTATTCTTAAAGTAGTAGAATATATTCCTTCCCATTCATTTTTCAATTATTTTCCACATCTTTCATTGATTTTACTCGTCAATCCATTTTGGCCAATTATCTTTTATCACCTTTAAATATTCGATTTTTTCATCTTCATCTTCAGTTTCCATTTCTTATCTCTCATCTTCAAAATTATTTAAACTTTTTAAATTCTTTCCTTTTCTAACCATATTCTTTCTCTTTCTCTCTATCTTTCTAATCTCAATGCTTTTTAGAAAACCTATCCCACCCTTCCTACACCCTACACAGCCCAACTTCGCATTTTCAATGGTGAAAAATGCGATTACGTTTTCAATTCGAATTTACCCGGTTTGAAAGAAATTGATTTACCCGCTTATGCTTATTATGAAAATAAAAATATTCCCGTTTCCTCCGGAAGTTTTGTCATCGATTACACTTTAAGCTCCTCAGATCCCAACTGCTTTAGTTTTCCCTCGGGTTCCTACAAATTAGTCGATAATTCAGCACATTCTTTGTTTTTGAGTTCGAAAAATAACACTCATCCTTTGAGTTGGTTTGAGGAATACGTGAATAAACCCACCAGAGGCAGCCCATTGGGTCGTACTTTAGCTAATGTTCAACCAGGCAGCAATATTGTTTGGAAATTGGCCAAAAAAGATACTATAGATCATAAAGAACCAGCTTATTTACACAATTTAACAGAATTCTCTAGGGGCAGCTATAAGATTTTTGTAAATAATTTAGAAGTAACTACAGTTACCTTGGAAACTGGCGGTGTCTATACCATTTTAATTAACGAACTACCTGATTCCCAAAATGATGCTAAAAAATATGATTATAAAGTAATTCAAATCACTGAACCAAATTCCATGAATATTCTTTGGCTTATACCTCAATATGTGGTCATGACATTGGGTGAAGTCATGTTTTCGGTTACCGGTTTGGAGTTCTCTTACTCTCAGGCTCCTTTGGCCATGAAATCTGTATTACAGGCTTGTTGGTTGCTAACCGTGGCCATTGGTAATGTTATTGTGGTAATTATTGCTGAACTGGCTCTATTCGATTCTCAGGCAAGTGAGTTCTTCCTCTTTGCGGGTCTTATGTTTGCCGATATGTTGCTGTTTATGTTTATGGCCTATCGTTATAAACCCAATAATCCTATGTCGGAATCGGAGACTGCCCCATTGACGGAGAAGGATAATGTGGATACCAAAGAAGAAAAGAAATTGGAGGGTATAGACAATAAGGCTGCTACAATCGATGAATAGTTACGTGTGTAAATAAAGCGACAAATTAAATCACTAATTTATTTGTAATCACATCATAAATGACAATAATTCATTTATATGAATAATTTAGTACTTAAGTACAATTTTAGGGACTCTATTTTTGAAGAGTCCGAAGATTGAGCGGTATTAATAAAGATTTTTTATTAAGTTTTTTTTTTTTATATAATTTTAATGTATGTTTTTGTTTTTTATGTTTTTAATGGATGAAGACATAATAAAAAACGATATAATTATAGTATTAAACATAAAAAAATAAGATTCTATTCGTTAAATTTAAAATTCAAAATTTGAAGGAAAAGGCTTTTTCCTTCAATAAATTTCTATAGAAATTTATAGAAATTTTCTCTGCTCAACAGAGACATAAATTTCTATAGAAATTTTCTCTGCTCAACAGAGACATAAATTTCTATAGAAATTTTCTCTGCTCAACAGAGACATAAATTTCTATAGAAATTTTCTCTGCTCAACAGAGACATAAATTTCTATAGAAATTTTCTCTGCTCAACAGAGACATAAATTTCTATAGAAATTTTCTCTGCTCAACAGAGACATAAATTTCTATAGAAATTTTCTCTGCTCAACAGAGACATAAATTTCTATAGAAATTTTCTCTGCTCAACAGAGACATAAATTTCTATAGAAATTTTCTCTGCTCAACAGAGACATAAATTTCTATAGAAATTTTCTCTGCTCAACAGAGACATAAATTTCTATAGAAATTTTCTCTGCTCAACAGAGACATAAATTTCTATAGAAATTTTCTCTGCTCAACAGAGACATAAATTTCTATAGAAATTTTCTCTGCTCAACAGAGACATAAATTTCTATAGAAATTTTCTCTGCTCAACAGAGACATAAATTTCTATAGAAATTTTCTCTGCTCAACAGAGACATAAATTTCTATAGAAATTTTCTCTGCTCAACAGAGACATAAATTTCTATAGAAATTTTCTCTGCTCAACAGAGACATAAATTTCTATAGAAATTTTCTCTGCTCAACAGAGACATAAATTTCTATAGAAATTTTCTCTGCTCAACAGAGACATAAATTTCTATAGAAATTTTCTCTGCTCAACAGAGACATAAATTTCTATAGAAATTTTCTCTGCTCAACAGAGACATAAATTTCTATAGAAATTTTCTCTGCTCAACAGAGACATAAATTTCTATAGAAATTTTCTCTGCTCAACAGAGACATAAATTTCTATAGAAATTTTCTCTGCTCAACAGAGACATAAATTTCTATAGAAATTTTCTCTGCTCAACAGAGACATAAATTTCTATAGAAATTTTCTCTGCTCAACAGAGACATAAATTTCTATAGAAATTTTCTCTGCTCAACAGAGACATAAATTTCTATAGAAATTTTCTCTGCTCAACAGAGACATAAATTTCTATAGAAATTTTCTCTGCTCAACAGAGACATAAATTTCTATAGAAATTTTCTCTGCTCAACAGAGACATAAATTTCTATAGAAATTTTCTCTGCTCAACAGAGACATAAATTTCTATAGAAATTTTCTCTGCTCAACAGAGACATAAATTTCTATAGAAATTTTCTCTGCTCAACAGAGACAAAATTTCTATAGAATTTTCTTCGCCAAGAAACTAAATCAGAAAAAAATTCTATAGAAATTTAGTCTCTTATAAGATGAGAAAAATTCTATAGAAACATACAGTTGGCATTAAAGAGAATTTTTTTAAGAAAACACACTAAATAAAAAATTCGCATTGATGTTAATGAGTGAGATCGAAAAATTCTTAACACACATTTTTCATTAAGATTTTTAATATGTTTAATGTCAAACAAATAATTAAAATGTTCATTTGAGTAAAATAAGTGATAAAAAACTCAACTTGGCCCTACAAAAGGTTGACCAAGCATTCAAAGGTCTGCCGTCAAATAGTTTCAATATTGTGTAATAACTAGTTCATTGATAGAAATTTACAACTTCCTGTTCAAAAATTTTTGTCAAAGAAAATTTTAGGACCCAAATGCATTCAAATTTAACAAAAAAGTTCTTGATAAAGCAAGAAATATGCAATTGCGATAAAAGAAACCAATCATTTGTTACAACTTTTGCTTCGTATTTGTCGAAATTTACATTAAAGGCTGCTTCATAATGATATAATATGCACTAATTTCTGGCCTGATTTGACATCTTGTCGGTAAGCCTTTGCATGGTAAAAGAACAATAATAAAGAAATGAAAGTAACATAGGCTATAAATAGGATAGGACCAGGGGGACCAGTATCCCCCATAGTAAAGTTAATATCGAATATCTAAAGAAAGAAAGAAAGAGTGATAGTTCTCTAATTTGTTCCCGGCAACTTTCTCAAAGAACTGTTTTACAGGACAAAACGTACGAAGGATAAGACCAGCCGGGGGTATCGCCCATACAAAGCAAATATTGATTATCAAATATCTAAAACAATATAAAAGCGAGAGTTCTCAAATCTGTTCCCGACAACTTTCTCAAAGAACCGTTTTACTGGAGAAAATGTAGGAAGAATAAGATCAGGGGAAGGGATATCGTCCGTACAAAGAAAATATTGATTATCGAATATCAACTTTCTCAAGGAACTGCTTTACTGGAAAAAATATTGGACAAATAAAAACAGGGGGAGAGGTACCCCATACAAAGCAAAATGTTTTTTTGGCAAAACAAAGTTTGCCGGGTCTTCTATCAATTTAATAAAATATCATTTTTCACTTTTATTAAACATATAACATATGTATGTTAAGAACATTTCGATCTTACACCTTATGTTGAACAAATATATATTTTGTAAAAAAAAATTTAAAAAACACTTACCGGAATGAAATTTTTGTTGTGGAATAAAAAACATTTATAGAAGTCATGGATTAGTACATAATGTATGAGGTGATGATAATGATGATGATGATGATGTAAATGATGAAGACTGTATCGAAGAAAAGAAAAAATGATTTAAAAAAAATTAATAAAAATTCGTTTATCATAAAATGTTTATAAATTATTTACAGAAAACTTATCCAGTTTACCCTCAAACGGTTACACACAATTAAGAATATTTAATGGAATACCCGGTTGTCAATATACCATAAAGACAAATAATACCGATTTGCCGGTTATAACTTTAATGGGAGTCGATTATTGGTATGATAAATTCATTAAAGTGGAAAATGGAAAACTTTCTATGAATTACACCATCAAAGAAGATAAACCAGGTTTTATTGATAAAAATTATTTTAAATTTTTTTAAATCATTTAACTGAAATTAATATTAACAGGGTGTCCCACATTTCAATCTGGTAAATATACCTTCAATGATACCACGGCCTATAGCATATTTCTACAAAGTGCCTATTCAGATCGGCCTATAGAAATTTATGAAGAAGAATTGGAAAAATCTTCAAAAGCTGTTCCTTTGGTAAGAAATTTAGCAGATTTGGATAAAAGTCATAAGATAATATGGCGCGTTAGTAAAACAAGTAATATTGATTCCAATGAACCAGCAAACTATAGAAAACTTATAGAGTTAAGTGCCGATACCTATGAAGTGTTGGTGGACAGTGTTAAAGTGCATGAAGAACAGCTGAGACATGGTGGTGTTTACTCTTTAATTATAGGAAAAGAAAATAATGGTGATATTGTCACCAAAATGATTGAGGTAACCGAACCAAATTCTATGAGTATTTTATGGTTAATACCTCAGTATGTGGTTATGACTTTGGGTGAGGTTATGTTTTCGGTAACAGGTTTAGAGTTTTCCTATTCCCAATCACCTGTCACAATGAAATCAGTATTACAGGCCTGTTGGCTGCTAACAGTGGCCTTTGGTAATGTCATTGTTGTCATTGTGGCTGAATTGAAAATTTTCAACTCTCAAGCATATGAATTTTTCCTATTTGCCGGTCTTATGTTTGTCGATATGATACTTTTTATGTGGATGGCTTATCGTTATAAACCCAATAATCCTATACCTGGTACTCCTATAGATTTCCCAAGAAAATCGGAAATCGAACATCATCAAAAGCCAAAAGTTAAAAATCAGATTTTCGCCAATACACAACGAAATGGTCACCAGGTGGCAGAACAGATGCCAACGAATTCACGTCAGGCACGTTATACAAAAAGCAAATAGATTAATATTATTTTATATTTTATAATTTATAATTTATGTTTATTTTTTATACAATAAAATAACATTTTTAAGTTATCAAAAGGTTTTAAATTGTTTGGTCCATTTGAAATTTTAATATCCAGAAAAAGGCGAATTTTTAATCAATCGCTTTCATGATAAAATATAAATTTTAGTTTAAAATGGAATTTTTAATGAAAAATATAATATTATTTTCTTCGCTAAACAATGAATTTTCTCTGCTAAAGAGTGAGGTCGAAAAATTATTAACACATCTTTCTTCAAAAAACTTTTAATCCAAGTTTTATCTGTTTAAGCCATGAAAGGTCTGCCGTCAAACTGTTTCGAACGTTATTAAAAAATACCGGGAGAACTTCTCCACATGATGCTTTTAAAGCCAAACAAAGAAAGCATTTTCAAAAGAGTTCTCAACACAAACGGTAGGAAAGAAGCCCGATTGGCTCAGCGTTCGGATTATTTGGTACGAAAAGTTAAATAAAGCTAATACAGGTTTAAAACATACAAGACCCTAAAACTTCCTGACAGGACTACTAAAACTTTAGGAGCTAAAACAAGAGTACAAAAATTAAAGTCAAGTTTTCTAAAAAAATGATTTTGGCAGATTTTTCTCAACTTCCTGGTCAAAAATTTTATATTACTGAGTGTTAAATAAATGTTTTGGACACAAAACCAGTCAATATTTCCCAAAAAAAATTTTGATATGAAAATCAATATGCAAATGCAGTAAAAGAAGTCAAACACTTATTACAACGGACTCAATTAATAGCGAAATTTATATTAAGGAAAGTTTACAGAAATGCTGTTTCCATCCATAAAACTTCATAATGTGTTCACTTAATTTTTGCCTGACTTGGCATCCTCTCACTATGGAAAACAAACACTTGAAACGGTACCAGATAAGGCCAGTGGAGAGATATTGGACTCTTGTTAATGCAGATTTACAAAAGTATTGTAATTTTTAAAAGGAGAACGACTACATGCTCGAGAAAAGTGACAGAAAGCACTATAAAAGCTTTAATGTAAAGTTTCAAAATACTACCATTTTTAAGTATAAATTTTTAAAGATATTGTACATGAAACCTTGTGAAAAAAAGGCGGGTCGGTATTTTGAAATATCTTGTTAAAACTACGCAAATGTTATTATACTGACCCAAGGACGATGCCTATTAAAATTTCATTCCTACCGAAATGGCGTTTTAAGTCCTTAATAATACTAAATATAAAAAGATTTGAAAATTTATAATATTCTTAAACTGTATGCCAAATTTTATGAGGATCGGGGAGGATAATTTTATCCAGCTCCTGCATAATTAACATCATTCCCCCAAAGAAAATTTCTTTCAAACCACCAAAATCATACATAAATGTTAGTTCCACAATAAAATAACGCATTTTAAGCATTAATTACAAAATGAATTTATACGAGAATCGTTTATTTATTTTTGGTAGCTACTAATTGTAATAAACAATATGGTGACCGACGAAATAAAACCCTTAAAATAAGTTACTTTCGATTTTAATACTCTTCACCGCCGAAAGTGGTGTGGATGTTATGCGTTTGTACGAATGTTTTTAACATGTAGAAAAAATGGTGTTTTAAGTATACCGTTCGACTTAGAATCACCTCATGAGTCGATTTAATGATGTCCGTCCGTCTGTCCAACTGTCTTTCCATATAAATTTTGTGAACAGTATATTATTATTATTATTATTATTATTATTATTTTCATTTTAAAACGCATAAATTTAACACAAATCTAAGGAGTCAATTACGTATGGCAACCGAACTTCAGTTGCGTTGTAAGTTGCCAAAATTATATTATAGATGGCAACTAAAGTTGTCAATTTGAGTCGCCAAATATAAAGTTCTTTTGCAACTGTGTCTTTCTGGTTGCCTAGTTTATTTCATGCAATTGTTTGTCAATTAAAAACTAGGATTTTTGTTTTACTGCCATTTTTAAACGACGATATGTCAGGCTTTGCCGATTATAATATTTTTACATGTTTTTAATAAAAAAATACTATATTTTGAAAACACTTACCAGTATTGAGTTTTGAAAAGATAATTGAAATCATGATGTATTTGAATATTAGTGCATGATGACAGATGATAATGTTAATGATTCTAGTGCAAATTTCAATCTATATTGTGGGAAAGAAACAAAGTTTTGATGAGAAAAAGTTTAAATTATATATTATATATATTAAACAATACTTTCCTTGGCTCCCGGAATTGAATCATCTACTACTTTGTACTTGTAATAATTAAAAAAATATATATATATTTTTTATAATACATTCGTTTTTCTTTTAATAATATATTTGTCTTTTTTATTAAATTATAAACTAATATTAACTTTAACATTAACTTTAAAAAGTATATAATTGGACAGTTAAGTATACGTAGTTTTTGTTTTAATTAAATTAAAAGTCATTTAATACCTATAATTTATACATAGATTGATATAGTTTTTCTTTAAATTTAAATAAAGTCCCAGTAAACAATCACAAAAATTTGATTAGAGAAAAGCTCAGCTCTTCTTTAGAGAAAATTTGAAAGAAAATAGAAATAAAACCTGACCGAAAGATAAAATCTAATATTAAAAGACATTTATACATATAGTTTTAGAACAGGAATACACTTAAAATAATACCCTTTTTAAAACAAAAACAAGACTTTTAAAATTGCCAGACAACAAGAATTTTGAAATTGAAATATGCTAGAATTTTTAACTTAATCTATAAAGCTGTAGTTGAAAAGAAAGATTAATTATTATTAATTATTGAAATTTTTGAGACATTTAAAAGTTCTTAAAAGTTCTTAATCTATTACTATTAAATATATCAGCTATAATGTTTTGTAATTGTTTGAATTTATTAAGGCACAGCCTAATTTTAGCGTTTTAATTCCCATTTGATTTTTCTTTTCTAAGTCCCTTTTAATATCATGTCACCGTTTCGGTTTCTATATAACCATTGTGTATATAACCCATTGAGGCTGAACCCTCTAAGGCTGGTGATTCTAATTTATAACCATTTGCTTTAATCTTTTCATCGCTTTTATCTATTATTCTTTCGAAAACAGCATCTAATTTACATTTATTTACAGCATAACGTATTGAACCAGTGATTTGTTGTGACAAATCATAGAGTTCATGGAAGAGTTCTGAAAGTGTTAAATCTTCAGATACAATTGAGGTAGTTGAAGTGGTTGTTTTAGTATCATGATTATTAGCTAATTCTTCAGAGTTATCATGATCATTCTGTAATGTTAAACAATATGTAAATTTCATTATATAAAAACTAGTTAAAATAATTGAACATACCTCATTAGTTTTATCACCCACATGTTGGGGATTCTTTACTTTAATGCTGAATTTAATGGAATGAGCATAAATTTGTAAATCTTTACAATTCACAAATTTGCGACGTATTTCCTAGAAATCATTTTCATTTTAATAAAATTCTTTCAAATGTGCTTTTTATATAAGGAGTGAGATCGAAAAATTCTTAAAAACGAAAGCAATAAACTTACAGTCTCAATTTTTTATTTGATTGAAATTGTTATTAATATTATTAGTCACAAGTGATGAAATTTGGAACCTTTTTCGGAAACGCTCCAATTGACGTTTTTATAGTACTTTCTGTCACTTTACTCGAACAGGTAGTTTAACTCCGTTTGAAATCTACCACACTTTTGAATATTTTTTTTTTGGACTCTTGATTTCTCTTTGACAAGAGCCCAACATCTCTTTACTGGCCTTATTTCTGGACAGTTTAAAGGATTTGCTCCTCCTGGTAAAAATACCACATTATTGTTCTTGTACCACTCAAGGGCTTGTTTACCATAATGACAGGATGCCATATCAGGTCAAAAATAAATGGACACCTTTCTTGCTTAAACATTTCTTGATGTAAATTTTGGTATTTGAAGAGACCTTAGCAAGAAATGATTGTCTACTTTTGCGCCAAATGTATACTAACAACTTTTTGCCATTTTTTGATGTTTCTTCAACATTTCCTTGAGCTTCAGCAACAAATGACTTCAATTTCCGTGCTCTGTTTTTGGGCTCTAAAATTTTTTGCAGCGTTACTGTCAAGATCTTTTTGAACCTTCGTACTAAATAGTCTGAACAACGAGCTATTATGTCTGTTTTCTACCGTGTGCGTTGAAAGATCTTTTGAAAATGCTTTAAATTTCTTTGGCTTTATAAACAGCATGTGGACCACTCCTTCCACCTGAACCAGATTTTCTATCAACTGTCAGGTTCTCCTGGTACTGTTTTTAACATTGAATATAATTTTCCCGCAGACCTTTAAACGCATGACCTCCTTTTTGTAAGACCACGTTCGGTTTTGTTGAAAATATTTAAAAATTTTAGGACTTACTTTTTCTGTTCCCTTATTTTAATCAGAATAACAAATCAATTCACACAAAAACTCACATGTTCTACAAAGAAAACTTTGTAAAACTCTTAACTTAAGTTTTAATGAATGAATGATGTGTGTTAAAAATTTTCGATGTCACTCCTTATTTCTTACCTTTTCCAAATTATGAATCTTGTCGTGATCACAGTATACGGTTACATTATAAAAGCCACCATATTGAGCTTTTAAACTATCGGGACTACTGCAAGTTAACATTTGTCCCTCTTTCAATACCGCAATACGATGGCATATTTCATCAATTTCCGATATAGAGTGAGAGGTTAAAACTATGGCCCTTTTTTCAGCCAACAAATCTTCAATTGTACGATAGACAATTGCACGAGTAACAGGATCCATATCACTAGTGGGTTCATCCATTAAAACCACAGATGTACGACCACAACAGGTGGTAGCTACAGTTAACTTACGACGATTTCCACCACTTAAGTTTTTCACCAAAACATCACGATACGCTTCCAATTGAAATGATTCCAAAATGCTGGCAACCAACTAATTTCAAACAATAAAGAAAAACATCAAAGAATTTATAAAAGAAAATATGAAAATTTTTGATATTAAATTTTCAGTCATAATAAATTTGAAGTTTTTTTTATTATATTTTTTTATTTTATTTTTATATAATAAATTAAATAAAAAGAAATATAATTTGAATATTATTTGAAAATCGTATTTTTTCCAAATAATGGCTCATATGTGCAAAGATTGTGAACGTTTGCAAGTAAAGCCATCAACAACAGCACCCGAAAGACCTCATTTTCAACAACCCACCAAATATGATCATTATGTGAATTTCCAAAAGTTTAAACAAGCAAAAGAAGAAGATCTATTTATAAATCAACGTAAAGAGGAACTTTTAAAATTTAATCCTAATTTTACGGATTTTAACTTAAATCGTGTCCTAACTAAAAATGAATTTGATCAATTTAGTACTCAAGACATAGCAAAATTTAGGCAACAATTGCGTTTGGGAAGTTGCGATCATAATGTGAATGCGACTGCAAATATTTCCACAAAAAATAGCACAAATAACGATAAGGAAGATTCAGATAATGATGGTAAATTGTTAAAGAAAAGAATATCGCTTTTAACGCTAACCCGCACTCCGGTTCAATGTCCCATCAGTATTTGTAATCGTACTGTTGGTGTAACTTTTGTATTATCACATTTTTTGCTTGATCATAGCGAAGATTTTGGAGTTCCTTGTCAAGAGATTTATGCTGGGAAACGCTCTGTATTGGTATTTGATCCCACAAGTTTGGAATTTAGAGAGAATGTTTGTTTAGGAATTTTAGCCTATGGAGGTGATGCGAATGAAAGGTAAGAAGAGATACAATTCCATGTTTTCTATAGATTTTTTGCCTTTTAAAAAGACTAAATTTCTATAGAAATTTTCTCTGCTCAACAGAGACTTAAATTTCTATAGAAATTTTCTCTGCTCAACAGAGACATAAATTTCTATAGAAATTTTCTCTGCTCAACAGAGACATAAATTTCTATAGAAATTTTCTCTGCTCAACAGAGACATAAATTTCTATAGAAATTTTCTCTGCTCAACAGAGACATAAATTTCTATAGAAATTTTCTCTGCTCAACAGAGACATAAATTTCTATAGAAATTTTCTCTGCTCAACAGAGACATAAATTTCTATAGAAATTTTCTCTGCTCAACAGAGACATAAATTTCTATAGAAATTTTCTCTGCTCAACAGAGACATAAACTTCTATAGAAATTTTCTCTGCTCAACAGAGACATAAATTTCTATAGAAATTTTCTCTGCTCAACAGAGACATAAATTTCTATAGAAATTTTCTCTGCTCAACAGAGACATAAATTTCTATAGAAATTTTCTCTGCTCAACAGAGACATAAATTTCTATAGAAATTTTCTCTGCTCAACAGAGACATAAATTTCTATAGAAATTTTCTCTGCTCAACAGAGACATAAATTTCTATAGAAATTTTCTCTGCTCAACAGAGACATAAATTTCTATAGAAATTTTCTCTGCTCAACAGAGACTTAAATTTCTATAGAAATTTTTTTTGCTCAACAGATACTTAAATTTCTATAGAAATTTTCTCTGCTCAACAAAGAAAAAATGTTCTCTTCATTCTCCCTTATAAGTGAGAAAAATTATATAGAAAATGCCTTCGCCACGAGTATAAACATCTGTGCAAAATTTTTTCTTCCAAAGAAACTAAATTTTTATAGAAATATTCTATATAATTCCAATATATCAATATTTTTGTCTATTTTCTGCAGTTCCTCACGACCAACGGAAAGAGGTCTGTGTATAAACAATGCTTTCCTACCCAAACCTTTTGAACATTTATCTTCACATCTACCTATTCTCATAATGGCATGTCGCACAACATGGTCATCTCTATTGGGAAATAAAGAAAAACAAGGAGGTAACATACATAACCCAAATTACATTACACAGGAACTCTTAGTGCTTTGGTTGGCCAGTGTACAAACAGTGAAGCCAATACACTGTACAGTTACAGTATACGATAAAGCAATGAGTTCTTCTCGAAGTTCGATAATGCAAATACGTGATTTAAATGATAATCAGAAACCTCAAGAATTTATGTTAAGTGGTACTAGTTTTATGCGTCTCAGTCATGGTGAGATAAATTTGCTATCTCAGCAAAGAACTGAATGTATACATATGGAGCTTATGATTAACGAGTATTAAAGAAATAAAGAATAATTAAACCCACCTTTGGTATATTAGTAATACGTCTTAAACGACCATAAAACTCTATACATTCTTGAACGGTAAGTAAGGAATCCAAAGTATTCGTTTGCGGACAATAGGAAATTTCAGGCTGTAAGATTTATATTGTTAACGTAATTCTTTAGGAATTAATTGCCACTATTTACTTACATTCTCATAAACAACATGACCAATGTTGGGCTGTAATTGTCCTGATAGTATATTGAATATAGTTGATTTACCAGCACCATTTTTACCCAAAAGACCAAAACATTCTCCTGCTTGTACTGAAAATGTTATATTGGATACAGCATATTGATCTTTGCCATATGATTTACAGATATTTTCAACTTTAAGTGCTGGTGTACTTTCAATTTTATCATTTCTTTTTAGTGAATTCTGTATTGATACGATTTTTAATTCTTCAAAATGTTTGTTTTCTTTGGCCTGGAACATACCCAAGTGATCATATAACTTCACTTTGATTTTATAAAAGAAACCAGATTCTATTATAATATTAATAGTTATAAAAATGATGCCCAATATTGTCAGAGATATAAAATGAGGCTTTAAGAGGTCGCTGGTGACAGGATTTTTATAGGAATCAATATCATAACGTTTAAATACCATGGCAACCATGTAATTTTTGCATATTTCGAGAAGACCATCACCCAATGCATGTTGGGGAAAGATTAGGAATAAACGATGATTTAGGAAGAAACGCCATTCATCCCATGTTGCTGAATCACCTACTACACCTAAAAGCACTATAATGGCCATAGTGAATAGAGGTATAATAACATTTAAGATAAATATCGCAACTATGGCCACACTCGAATCGGAGAAACACTTTTCGAAAACATGAACGGCGGGTATGCAAGCAAAACTGAAAAGGAAAAGTGCGGATTAATTTATTTGGTCGATTTTATTAAAAAATAGTTTTTAAGTTTTCTATTACAAAAAAAATCTATAGAAAATTGCTCTGTTAAACAGAGAGTAAATTTCTATAGAAAATATAAAATAAAGTAAAAATTATTACATAAAAATATTATTTTTTGTTTATGAACTTACGCAAAGAATAAGGCCAACACAATAACACCCCATATCTGTTGAAGATCTGTGAACACAGGCATATCAAATGCTAAAATAATGGAACTACACACCAATATAGCCAAAATCATAATCTGAAATTTATGAAAAAATAAGCAAAAGTTAATAACTTTTATGTTGAACTCACCAAAAAGTCCCAAGCGAAGGCCACACCCCAATAAGTAGCAGCATCGACACCACACAATTTTTGCTGTAACTTCTCACCCTTAACACGTTCATTGACTAGATAAACCGAGGCTACAGCCACTATCATAGAAAAAGCTATTAGTAAAATGAAAGCCATACAAGAATCACCAGCTTGACGCAAACTTTAAGGAAATAATACAAATTTGTTTAAATGACTTATTATTTTGTTAAATTATGATTTTCCTTAACAACTTACATGGATGTTGTACTCAATTCCATATAACCCAATTCCCAGGGTTCATTGTAAGCTGTTATTTTGTAATTGGAATTATTTGTTTCTATTTGTAATAAATATGAGTTCAAGTCATTCAACCAGGCCATCATGGCATGATATCCCTTGTTATTATACCAAACAATAGATTTTGTATCATTAAAACTGTAACCACCATAACGTTTACCCTGATAGTCACTAAGTGTCTCCAGGATCCAATAGAAGGGTCTTTCCGAATTATGAAATTGTTTACAAGGCATTTCAGCAGAACAATCCCGTTTCATGTTATTGTAAACTTGTTGTGTGAAATTTATTGATTTCTCCATACTCAAAAACTGTGTAGTTTTGGGATAAAGATCTCTTGATAATTTTATAGTCTTGTCAAAATCATCTTCTAATCGCTGGGCCACAAACCACATGGCACATATTTCAAATAGGGCGGGCAGAACTATTACAGACAATAACATGCGATAATTGCGACTGAAATGTACCAAACGTTTCCAGAACAATTGTCGCATTGCTTCTCCTCTAGTTAAAGGCGTTTCACGTACCATATCCCAACCGAAATCTTTCTTCAATTTTACATTTTTCATCATATCGACAGCATGACCATTAAATCTTCCTACACCATTACAATTTTTATCTAAATTTTTAAAAACATGTTCCAAATTTTCCGTTTCAATACTCAAGTTATTAATTTTTCCTTCACTTTGTAGATTTTCCAAATATTTCAGATATTCTGATGAATTTTCATTTTGCTGATCATATGAAATTCTTAATCTCAAATCAGTGCTACTAGACTTATCCAATTGACGGAAATTGGTTAATAATTTATCGGCTTTTTTCATTATCTCATCAGAGGTTTGCGAATCACAACAGTTCATATAAACTTCATAGTATGAGGTACAATGATTCTTCAAAGTCTCAGGATTATGTTTTGCAATTATTTTACCCTGTAGTAAACAAAATATTTAGATAAAGTTGTTAACACTTTCTTGAAATATATAACATACATTTTTCATGATCACTATAACATCGCTGAGGTGTTCCGCTTCATCCAGGAAATGTGTAGCAAATATAACAGCTCTTCCTTTGCGTAACCTTTCTATAAGATCCCAAATATGTTTGCGTGCCTTATTGTCTACACCATTGCAAGGCTCATCCAAAATAACTACATTGGGAGATCCTAAAAAGATTCAATTAACAATTAAGACTCTTTCAAGCAGAGAAAATTTCTATAAAAATTTTAGTCTCTTTTTAGCTGGGAGAATTTCTATAGAAATAGCTCTCTTTAGAAGAGAAAAATCTAAAGGGATTTAGTCTCTTTAGTTGAGAAAGTTTCCAAAGAAATTTGGTCTCTTTTTCAAAAAACAGAGAAAGATCATCTCTATAGAAATCTTCTGTGCTAAAAGAGATAAAATTTCTTTAGGAATTCAATCTCTTTACTTGAGAAAAATTTCTTTCTTACCTATAAAAGCTATAGCCACACACAATCTTCTCTGATAACCTCCTGAGAGCTGGGAAGCTTGATAACTTTCATGTTTTCCAAAATTTAAATTCTGTAGTGTTTTTTCCACTTCCTCTTCATAATTACGTTTCAACTTAATTTTTGCATACAATTCCAAGTGTTCACGAGCAGTTAAATTTGGTATAAGAATATTGTCCTGCGAACAAACACCAACTTTATCATAATTTGTAGAATTAGTTATGGCCTGGGACAAGATAACACGTCCAGTAGTTTGAACAACTTGACCAGTAAGCATTTTACTATAAAAGAAAATAAAACGAGTTTAGTGCAAATATGAAATACATTAAATTAAATCCAAAACTCACATGATGGTACTCTTGCCAGCACCATTACGACCAAGCAAACAAGTAACTTGATTTCTAGGAAAAGATAAGGAAATATCACTGACTGCAATTTTATCTTCATTATAAATTTTAGTAACATTTGTTAAGGTGGCTCCAACATTAGAATCTAAATCTTCTCTTTGAACTTCAGTAAAACGAAATTCATCTTTAAAGGAAAATTAAAAAATCTAAGTGATATTTCCACGAATTTTATTCCTTAACTTACCATCCTTAAATCTCTGATGAACATAACCAACAAAAGCATAAATACATAAATCAAATACAATCATAAACAAGGCAAAACCATATTCTCCTCTTAAGCCCTCACGGAATACTGTATCAAAATTTAAACCAACTTCCTGCAATTCCATACGCATTATATGACTCCAGCCATGAGCGAATGCAGTTGTAAACGATAAATTAATAACAAAATTTTGTAAAGAATTTAATTGAGCATCAAATAATAATACAATTATATACGGACAGAAAGTTATAAAGAATAACACGGCAGTTGCCACAGCTCCAATAGTAGCAGACATAAAGAAGGTAGAACACAAGAAGCTATAAAAATGGAATTTGTCATTAGTTATTCTAATATAAGATAATGTTATTAGATCCATACCAGAATGCTATTAGACATGCTCCAAATATACATAAATATATCATTATGAATAACCATTTAGTATAGACCACCATTCCTCCAGCATATAGAATAATACTGCAGCCAATAAATATCACAAGTAACTCCAAAAATGTTACTATACTCCAGGATGTTATTTCGGAACAGGCTTTTAAACCCATAGATCGCATTATCTATAAATAAGCATTAATAAGTTTGATATTTTCTATAAAAAATGATCATTTCCCTAGAAAAGCTTCTTGTTAGAGAACGATCTTTTCTATAGAAAATATTAATTTTCTTTTTTTACCGAATGATGTTTTTTATAGAAAAGTTTGTTGTTACAGAATGATCGTTTTCTATAGAAAAGTTCTTTATCAGAGAACGATCGTTTTCTATAGAAAAGTTATTTATCAGAGAACGATCATTTTCTATAGAAAAGTTCTTTATCAGAGAACGATCGTTTTCTATAGAAAAGTTCTTTATCAGAGAACGATCGTTTTCAATAGAAAATGTTCTTTATCAGAGAACGATCGTTTTCTATACATAAAAGTTCTTCATCAGAGAACGATCATTTTCTATAGAAAATGTTCTTTATCAGAGAACGATCATTTTCTATAGAAAAGTTCTTTATCAGAGAACGATCGTTTTCTATAGAAAAGTTCTTTATCAGAGAACGATCGTTTTCTATAGAAAAGTTCTTTATCAGAGAACGATCGTTTTCTATAGAAAAGTTCTTTATCAGAGAACGATCGTTTTCTATAGAAAAGTTCTTTATCAGAGAACGATCGTTTTCTATAGAAAAGTTCTTTATCAGAGAACGGTCGTTTTCTATAGAAAAGTTCTTTATCAGAGAACGATCGTTTTCTATAGAAAAGTTCTTTATCAGAGAACGATCGTTTTCTATAGAAAAGTTCTTTATCAGAGAACGATCGTTTTCTATAGAAAAGTTCTTTATCAGAGAACGATCGTTTTCTATAGAAAAGTTCTTTATCAGAGAACGATCGTTTTCTATAGAAAAGTTCTTTATCAGAGAACGATCGTTTTCTATAGAAAAGTTCTTTATCAGAGAACGATCGTTTTCTATAGAAAAGTTCTTTATCAGAGAACGATCGTTTTCTATAGAAAAGTTCTTTATCAGAGAACGATCGTTTTCTATAGAAAAGTTCTTTATCAGAGAACGATCGTTTTCTATAGAAAAGTTCTTTATCAGAGAATGATCGTTTTCTATAGAAAAGTTCTTTATCAGAGAACGATCGTTTTCTATAGAAAAGTTCTTTATCAGAGAACGATCGTTTTCTATAGAAAAGTTCTTTATCAGAGAACGATCGTTTTCTATAGTAAAGTTCTTTATCAGAGAACGATCGTTTTCTATAGAAAAGTTCTTTATCAGAGAACGATCGTTTTCTATAGAAAAGTTCTTTATCAAAGAACGATCATTTTCTATAGAAAATTCTTTGTTACTGAAAGAAAGTTCTTTGTTAGGCAACAACAGTTATCTATTGAAAAGTTCTTTGGTGGAGAGCAATTTTTTCAACAGGAAGTTCTTTGATATTATTAAAATTTTTTGTCTTAGAATTTCTCTATTGAACTGTGATCTTATTTAAAGAATTATTTCCATAATTAAATAATGCTGTACTCACCATCGAATTTCTCGATTCACGCATCCATATTAAATGTCTAACACAGGAAGCAATTTCAGCTACTAGACCCAAAAAGAAAGCACATTGTATAGCTTGAGCCAAATAAATACCAGTTTTGAAACTTTAAATTTAAATTAAAATTAAAAAAAATCGTTTACGAGAGAAAAATAATAAAAGAACTTACTCATCTTCCGTGTAAGCTGGATAAGGAAATTGTTTTGTGTGATATTCCAAATCGTCAATAGAATATTTTATTGCTCCATTTGAATCATCACCAAAACCTAATAATAAATCAAAGAAACCTTGACGTTTTTGTCGCTTTAAAACATCCAAATTTAAAGAATCCTCTTCAGAACTATCAGTTGAATAAGGAAAGATAGTGGTGGGTTTGACATCATCCATCAAAGAAGTAGTTGAATCGTTAATGATGTCAACGTTGGATACCGGAAAATCATCTAAGTGAATTTGTTGTGGACCTTTTATCTCATCCTTAAGATCAATTATACCACCTGACATTAAAGTAGATATTAAACTTTTATTTGGTTTAGATTTATTTGTGTTTTCCGTTGTATTTGAATCAGTAAACCAATCATCATCATCATCATCATCGTCAGCTGTGATCTCATCACCATCATCTGTAACAACCTTTATGGAAAATTGATTTCGGGGAGTAGTTGAAGTAGTCGGTTCCGCCAATAAGCCCTGTTTAGTTAATTTCTCTTTCTTATGCTTAATTATACCCAAATCTAAAGCTTGTTTAACTTGTACAAAACCTCTGTGATATTTCATATCCATTATCATACTACCCGAAGGACCAGGGAACCAAAAACGATTTTTATTCTCTATAGTGGGCTGTGTATTTTGTGTATCCATATGGAATTTATAGGAAACATTTTCTGTCTCTGTTTCATTGAAATAGACTGCAGCATAAAATAATCTCTTTTTATTTAAATCAAAAGCTTTGCGTCTCAATTCAGTTTCAGTATCATAGGCCTCAAAACGATCGACCGAAAAACATTCAAGAATATTTTTAACCGTAGTGAATACATCATAGATAACGGGATCGGTACGTATACGTTGTATAACAGCTTCAATTTGATCCATATCGATTTCATCACCAATAATAGTGCGAACAAATGGTGTTTGAGCCAATCTGATTAGACTATCGAAACCATCTTGAAAAGGTTTATCTTCACGTAATTTTGTGAGAATTTGTTCCAGTGCTACTGATAACTGTTTTAGGCGATCAAGTTCTTCAAAAGTGGCATTAGCCTGGAAAAAAATAATAAAGATTAAATTAATTCTTTTTTCTTAAGAGTAAAATTTGCTTAAGAAATTTTCTCATTTAAAAGAGAATGTAGTAATTGATTTTCGATAGAAAATTTCTCTTTTAAAAAAGAGTGAAAATTTTCTATAGAAAATTTCTCTTTTTAAAGAGAGTGAAAATTTTGGATAGAAAATTTCTCTTTTAAAAAAGAGTAAAAATTTTCAATAGAAAATTTCTCTTTTAAAAGAGAGTGAAAATTTTCGATAGAAAATTTCTCTTTTAAAAAAGAGTAAAAATTTTCGATAGAAAATTTCTCTTTTAAAAGAGTGTGAAAATTTTCGATAGAAAATTTCTCTTTTAAAAAAGAGTGAAAATTGTCTATAGAACTTTTCTCTTTAAAAAAAAACGAAAATATTCGTTAGAAATTTTATCTTTTAAGAAAGAGTGACAATTTTCTACAGAAAACAGTGAACATTTCTATAGAAATTTGTAGTTAAGTTTTAATTTTTTATAGAAATTTCCTCTTCGAAGAAGAGTGCAAAACTTCTATAGAAATTTTCTCTCTTAAAAATTGTGTTGATTTAAGAGAGAAATGTTTAAGAATTCTCTTGAACTTACATATTTCATAATGGAATTAGTATCATCTGTATCTGGAGCGAATAAAATTTTGCCATGTATAATGGGCTTAACAGTTTCCCAAGTTATTTTGCCATAATTGGAACTGGTCACATCCAAATACAAACGTTTGCAATAATTTGCTAAAAAGGAAAGAAAAATATAAAAGAAGGAATAAAGAAATGATAATAAAAACTTACTGGGCATAACATTTAACTCATCCTGATTTGCTTGGCTAAAATCTTCGGTATATAAAATATCCTCCACTAGGGGTATTGTTTCGGTATTGGGAAACGGATGACCACATAATAAATTACCAGCCTTGACAAAGGTTTTACGATCTAGAATTATCAAAAGTTAGTTTCTTTTTCTTGACAAACTTTTAATCCAGTGCTAGACTTACCCGAAAATAATTTCTTTATATCAAAACTGCCATTTAATGCCTTTTCCACTTCCGGAACTAAATCAATTACTTTTTCAATATTTTCTAAAACAAATGAGTTTTTTATTTTCCAATGAAATTATTTTAATTAATTTAAGATTTATGGAAAACTTACTTCTTATATCATCAAAGTGTTTATTTGTTACTAAAGTTGTTACGGCACTTATAAAATTTGCCTTTTCCGGTAATTCGACTAGAGCCTTAAACATGCGATCTTCATTAATGAATATTTGCACGATATCAATAATCGGTTTCATGCTGTAAGTAAATATTTGTTTAGAAGAATTTTTTTAAGTTAGAAAAATAACTGATTGAAATTTATCACAATTTAATAATCTAAATAAGGAGTGTGATAGAAAACATCTCAACACACATTTATCATTTATACTTTTAACTTCAGTATTATTTGAATTTTAATTAAAACATTCAGTTATTATGTTTAATGTCAAACAAATTAATTGATTTGTTGATCAGATTAAAATGAGAGACCAGAAAAAGGGCGTATATTTTCAACAAAACCCAACTTGGTCCTTCGAAAAGTTGTCTAATATTTCAAAGGTTAGCTGTCAAGCTGTTTCTAATGTCATTGAACAGTACCGAAAAACTTGTCTGTTGATAGAAAACCTGGATCAAAAAAATAGACAGCATTTTCAAAAGAACTCGCAACGCATTCGGTAGGAAAACAGCTGGTTAGCTCGGGTAGTGTTCAGAGTATTTGGTACAAAAAGTTAAAGCTTATGCAGGTTTAAAAACATACAAAGCTCGAAAAGTTCTGTTAAAAATTTAGAGGCGAAAAATAGAGACGGAAATTAATATCAAGTTTTCTAAAAAAATAATCTTGCTCCACAATGGATGACGAAACGTATGTTCTGGCAGATTTCTCGCAACTTCCTAGTTAAAAATGTTTTGTTGCTAATGCTGTAGGGAATGTTGCAGAAAGTTTAGAACCCAAAATCATTAAAAATCTCCCAAAAAGTTCTGGGTATAACAAGCAAAAGGAAGCCATACCAAGAACTTTTTGGGAGAAGGAAGGTAAAGGAAGCCAAACAGTTGCTAGAATAGTCTCTATAAGTTCCAAAATTGACATCAGGAAATGTTTATAAGAAAGGCTTCTTCAATTTATAAGACTTCATGATGTGTTGATCTGAACTGACATCCTATTACTATGGTAAGTGTAACAGGATGTCAGTGAGTGGTACAGTAACAATAATATGGTATTTTTACCATGAGAAGCAAATTCTCCAAACTGCCCGGAGCTAATTCTAGTGGAAAGATATTGGGCTCTTATAAAAAAGAGAATCGAAGAGCAGAAAAAGTGTGACAGATTTTTAACGGAGATGGACTACCTTTTTGAGAAAGGTGACGAAAAACCACTATAAAAAGGTTAAATAAAAAATTCCCGAAAAAGGTTCAAAATTTTATTAAAACTATAAAATATTTATTTTTTCTCCAAATTGTAATAACAATTTCAATCATTTTTATTAACATAAATGTATGTTAAGAACTTTTCTACTCACTCCTTATATAGTTTTGCTAAAATTAATTTAATTTTATATTCCTAATATTTTTTTGTAAATACTTACGGTGCCTTTTCCAATTTCGAATACTCTTCATAGTCTTCAGTATTTCTACATTTATTTTCAATACTACAAATATAAGATAAGAAACCGGGCAAAGTGTTACGAGCTGTGGGCAGTTGACGTGTAGGAAATTGACAGGCTTCATGATGTACAGGTTCATATTTTAAACGTATTAAATAGGGTAACAAAAATATTATACAGGGCCAGAGTATTTGTACAGCTGTTAGCCACTGAAATAGAAATTGGAAACAACATTATGAAAAAAAACTCCTGTTCATTCTGCCCTCGTATGATATGAATAAAGATAAATTTATAAACATTTTTTTTAGCTCACCCTCTGACGCCATCGCACTAAAAAATCCTTGTGTAAGAGAGCTTTTACTTGACTGGCACTTAATGACATTTTCAGAAGTTTCATGGTGATTTGTTTTTGTTTTAACTCTGATCTTTATCGATGCTTTCAGATCAAACTTGTTTGATGTTGTTGTTTTTTTTTTCTCTGTGTTGTTTTTATGAAAATATTAAAATTGTTGTTGTAATCATATTTTAAGTGTTCAGGCGTTGATTTTGGAATGACAGCAGAATGTTGTAAATCTGTAATTAAAAAAAAATAATAAATTTTTATATATAATTTAATTCCGAATATGTATCAGATTAAAAAAAATGCGTTTAATAGCAGTTTTTGTCTGAATTATATTTATTTAGATTACAAACAAGCAAAAAATAAAAGTGCCGGTTAAGACCGATTATATAGTTCAATACATCACGACGGAAGTTGAAAAACAAAATTGTTTTAGAAATAATTCTATAACTTCCGAACCGTTTGAAATATCTTAAGAAAATTTAAAGAGGTAATAGTAGAGGTTTTTGAGTTAATTTGGAAGGGCGCAAGCCTCCAGTTAGTCAGGGGTGTTGATAGTTGACCATCTCGCCTTTTGTTATTTTTGAAAATTCAGCTAAAATTTATTACGTTATGATGTCAAAAAAATGTTGTATGTAGAAAGTAGATATAGATTATCTGTTATAGTTTCAGAGATATCAAAAGGCTAAAAAAATGTTAAAATATTTTTTATATCCTCCTCTAACGCATGTGGTGATGAGTATATATTACTTTTATCAATCCTTGTGTAACGCCAAAAAGGAATTCTCTAAGACCCTTTAAAATACATAAATATTCTTGATTCAAATATCTGCCTGACTGTTGTCAGCACGCTCGAATCCCCAATAATTGACAGAGCTTAAGTATTTGCAAATATTCCAAGAAAATTCTTAGGATATTTCCTGTTTAAAAGCAGCAAAAAAGCTGTTCGGTGATAGAACCCCTGGTTCAGGTCGAAAGAATGTTTCTGAAGCCAAAAAGAATAGAACATTTTTCAAAAGAGCTCTAAACACTTCCAGTAGAAAAATAGCCCGTTTAGCTCAGTGATCGAACTATTTGAAGTTAAAGCTAATGCAGATTACAAAACATACAAATATCAAAAAGTTCCTGACGCTGCTTATAATTTAGAGGTAAAAAAACAGTGCATGGAATTTTAAGTCAAGTTTTCTAAAAAAAGTATTTTTGCTGCATCTTGTATGACGAAATGTATGTTCCAGTAGATTTTTTTCAACTTTCTGGTCAAAAGTGTTATGTTTCTAATGCTCTAAAGAGAATGTTGAAGAAAAGTTTAGATCCAAAAAGCAGCCAAATTTCCCAAAAAGTTGTGGCAAAAGAAACCAATTTTTTGTTGAAAAGGCCTCTATGAATACCGAAATTTACATGAAGAAATGTTTACAGAAAAGGCTGCTTCTACTCAGAAGATCTCATAATGTGCCCATTTATTGTAGAGCTGACTTGGCACATTACATTATAACATCGAAACAGGAAGTGATTCTGAGCTGATCGGTATACTTTAACAAACATCTGCACAAACGCAGAAAATATCTATGATGGTGTAGGGTATAATAAGTTTAATAGAGGTTAGAAAACATTAGTGTGTATGTGTGATGTATTTGATTCAATAGATCCCTCTCTGAATCTCTATTTCTTCTTAATATAAAACTGCAATTTTCACTTGAATATAGAATTTCTTATCATTTAATTCATTTTAATTTAAAACTTGTTTTTTTTTATTTCAATTTTTATTATTTTTAAAAAATTATAACGGATTTTATAGCAAAATATATTATTTACACATCTTTTTTTTTTGTTATAAAACTAAAATTTATTGATAACCTTTTTCTTTGGAACTATAAATATAAATATTTGAAAAGAATAACCTTTCAAAATGCGAATGAATGCAACACAATGTTGCGTGTCCATTCAATAATTTTTTTATTACAAACATAATTTTACAATCGCATTTTTTTTAATTCACTTCGATTTTGTGGTCTTAATTTGCGTGTTTTTTATTCTGTTTAATATTTAATTTAAAAATAACTGTAGTTTTTGTATGGATTTGAATTCAATTTTAAACGGATTTCTGATAGTGAATGAAATATATTTTATTTTGATTTAGATTTTGTAATTATAGCAAAAAGCGTATAATAAATTAATAAAGTACGTGGTATAATTAATAATATCGCTTTATGGGAGAAAATCGTTAATTCAATATTGTTTTTATCAAATTTTACAATGTTAAATTGATATGAAAACATGTTGATTTAACATTGCAATACATATTAAAATAAAACATAAAAATGTTGTATTCGGCTATGTCGAATCTATGCTCTCTGCCAAAATGTGTATATAAATATATATATGTATGTATATATAATTGACAATTTTACAAAAGTTCTTCGCTTGAACTTAGAGTTGAATAAAATATCGATTTATGTCTTTTGATTTACTGAATCTCTATTGCTGGTTTTTAATAATAAAATAAACTTCTCAAGACCATAAAAATAAAATGGGACAAATATCATCGAGTTATGTCAATTATTGTGAATGTGCAGGTGCCACGCAACGGATATAGCTAAATCGACATAGATTTCGATTTGATAGAAGAATATACATACATTATGGGATCTGAGGTGATTTCTTCTTAGCGTTACATACGGAATAACAAAGTTAATCACCACTTACGGTGGTGGAGGATATAATAAGGGAAACTTTTATCTAACTGTATATTTTTGCACTGCAAAAGTGTAGATACCATCTAAAAAGGAAATAAAATAAAGTTTAAAATCAAAGCCTAAGTGTAAGGGTCGATATGAATAGGATTCATATCGAACCTTTGTAGAGGTGCTTTAAGCAAGTGGGGAGTATTGTAGTCAAAACGATTAATTTTTATCCCTAAAAAGGACGTCCGTCCGAGATAAAAATTGTATCTTTGGGTTCATCTGAAAAAAAAAATAGCTTAATCCAAAAATCGTTTGTGTATTTGTATTTTATATCTCTTACGTTAACCTAGAGATTCTTGGGCGATGTGCGAGCATTACAGCCGGCGTACGGTATCCTCAAAAAGTTCTATACTCAATGTTTCCTTAAAATTTGTAAAGATCTTTGAAGCACTTTTATATGAATAATTTTTAATTATTTCCACTATTTTTATTTATTCTAATAGTTAATTTTACTACAACCCCCCGATCTTTGTTTATTTTCATGTCTGTTTTCTATTTTTTTAATTACTTTTTGTATTTAATGACTTTTTGTATTGACGATTTACATCTGTTCATTATTTAAATAATTTCAGAATATGATTTTCCTAATTTATAGACAAATATTTTATAGATTTACAAATCTCACCAATAATAAATGATTATAAAAATTGCGAAGTTGCAAGTGCGTTTTCATTAAATATATTAGGGGGTACCTATACTTTTGCAGGGCAAAAAAAAATGGAGTTACCAAAAATGTCTCCTATTTTTATTTCATTTCGTTTTATATATAAAAAATATCTTTATTTTTTATATTTTTTAAATTAAAGTACCTCAACTTATGCTTTTTACTGTATAAGATAAAGTGTAGTTATTGGGAAAAATGGCTTAAGATTTGAACAATATTTTATAGGAAATAAAATAATTTTTTCACACTTCACCAGAAGTGACAAAAGTAAATGTATCCCCGTTCTTCACTGATGTTGGAGGTTTAAAAATTTAAATATTTTTTAAACTTTATTAAGTTCAAGAAAAAAATTTAATAGATTTAAAAAAAAGTACACATTATCCATCACACTCTTTCATAGTTGTTGACACTTGTCATTATTTGTTATTATTTCTTTACAAAAATAAAACAATAACAACAATAAACAATTATTAATAATAAATTTGTTATAATTTTTTTTTACAATCGAGATTGAAATCAGACAATAAATTAAATTATATATTTTTGTTATTTTTTAAATGCAAAACAATAAATAATAATGAATTTGTTTTATAATTCCATTTAATCATAACAACTAGAACAAAACAACATTGTTAACTAAATAACTTTATTAAATAATATAAAAATCTATCTTCTATGTATCTAATCAGTGTATAAAATAGGATATGTGTATATATGTAACGGTGGACTCTAATGCGGTTTTGATGAAATTTTCACAGAATAATCCCAATATACCCAAAAGTATCATAGGCTATAAAGAATTCCGATAGGACCAGGAGAAGGGGTACCCTCGTATACAAAGCAAATCTTGAGTATAGAATATCTACATAAACTAAAATAGAGAGAGTTCTCAAATTAGGTCCCTATTACTTTCTCAAGGAACTGTTTAACTGGACAAATCGTAGGACGGATAAGCCCATGGAGAGTGGTATTGCCCATACAAAGCAAATATTGATTATCGATTATCTAAAGAACTGAAACAGCAAGAGTTTTCAAATTTGCCCCTAATCACTTTATCAAGGATCTGTCTTACCAGACAAAACGTAGGACGGATAAGACCCCCCCCAAACAAATCAAATTTAAATAATCTATTTAAATCTTACGATAACACAACATCAATATTTTCTTAGGGCCAGCAACGTCCTAATGCTTTATAATGTATGATTTAAAAAAAGCATACAATATAAAGCATAAGTCTAGGTACCCTAATTTGATTAAACAATAACAATTGCGAAGTTACCAATAAGTTTCGTAAAATATTTTAGGGGTTACCAACACTTTTGCAGTGCAAAAATATAGAGTCGTCAATAAGTGTCGTTATTTTTTCATTTTGTTTAATTAATTTTTATGTTATTTTTCATTCTTACGCTTAGCAAGTAAGAATGTTATAGTCCGACTTTGTAATTCCCTATAACTAATGTTGGGTATTATAAAAAATGGTAGTTATAAAAAATAATAAACGACCCTCGTATAATTGTAGTTTCTTATTTATTATATTGCATAGATTGTTGTCAAACTAATATTTATGTGAAATTTTTGCGTTTTAAAATTTATTTTTGTGAGGGGTTAAATGGCAGCTACAAGAAATTATGGACCGATTCTCGTATAATTTTGCACATTTATTATTGCTTATATGCACATACCAACGTTTATATAAGATTAATGCCCTTCAAAATGATATCTGGAAGGGGGCTTGTATGAAACCTATAAGAAGCGATGTACTGACTCTCGCATAATTTGGCACATCGTTTTAGAATATTATAAGAGGTATTTTTGTTATTCTTAAAAATCGCTTTATCTTTAGGGCCTTTATGAGCTTAAAACCATATTCCGGGAAGACATTAGTGTGGCAGGTAGCGTATATATTAGACCAAACATGACCAATATCCTACTTCAGCCAAAATATAATATATCTAATTCCATCTTGATATCTAAAGGCCTGCGGATGTAATGTAAACAACGTTTACATGGGCAGCCAGTGGGACCAACAGACAGACAGATGGACAGACATCATTAAATTAACTCAGAAAGTGACTCTGTGTCGTACGGTATACTTAAATGTGGGTGTAACATAATCATATTCTGTAAGTTACTAACATCAGCACAACCAATCACTCACGGTGGTGTAGGGTATTAAGAGATCTTAAATAAAACTTAAAATTTGAATAAAAATTCATCAAATTAATGTAAATAATAAACAGGATTCATTTTATTCAAATTTAAGAATTTCCTTTATTGATTAATTGGAAAACAACTTTAAATCTTATTTACGTTAACACGAAATATTATTAATAAAAAGCAAAAATGTTAATTACAAGGAAAAATACTACGAAATAAGTAGCATTTTGAAAAAAAAAAACAACAACAATAAGAAACGTTTTTTTCAATTATCACGTTTTTTTCTAATTTGTTGTTTGAATAAATAAATATAAATTTCATTATTTTTTTTCACTAAATTAACAATTTTTATATTTTATCATTTAACTGCACAGTGGGTCCAAAACAACAATTCAGAAATAATTCCAAAACTTTAGAACCATAAGAGATATTTTAATTAAATTTAACTGTTTATAGC
The DNA here is from genome assembly GCA_004302925.2 of Cochliomyia hominivorax. Lineage (NCBI taxonomy): Eukaryota > Metazoa > Arthropoda > Insecta > Diptera > Calliphoridae > Cochliomyia > Cochliomyia hominivorax. The sequence continues at coordinate 38,714,566 of PYHX02000495.1, read as the reverse complement.
TGAAAGGTTTTCGAATTTATTCAAAAGATTACAGGCCCTCAAATGCTTCGGGGCACAAAAATGTCTTCATATATGTAGATTATCTCTAATAATTTTAAAGATATGCGAACCGAAATAAATTTTATCATAATTTTTTTGTTAGGCAATAGTAGTCCATAAGCCCATAAACTGCTAAGTAAAGTCGAAGAGTCATGGCTACACAAGTGCCTAAAGAAAGTCTGTCACAAGTTGGAAGTTCTATATCCATCCTGTCTCTGTAAGCTATTCAAATAGGTCGCTTAGTTTGATCTGTGACACTTCACAAAGGGAGTTCAAAGTTGCCCAGAAATCTATTCCTTTTGATTGCTAAGATCGGCCAATCACACAGGAGATCGGCCAAAATAATAAAGCTGAATTCCTTTCTAACTCGCAGTGTCTTGTGGTTACTGGGATCAACCTAGATATATCCATGGACTATGATTCAGGAGTTGTAAAGAACGTCCCTGGCTACATGTCCTTGGTCACTTTACATATGTCTAGTTCGGATCATCTATTTTTGGTCTGTTTAGGACATTGTTGGAAAATACCGCTTCTAATATGACCAAATGGAATTTTAACTGATTTCGCGTTAGAACTCTCTCGGCTTATCGGACTGTACTTATGTCCGGGATCCAAACTACTGTGATGTCAGATGTGCGATATAGCTTTGTTAATTCTTCCTTGCATCGGCCGACTAATAAGTGTTTAGTCACATGAGTTTTCTGTGAGAAAAGTGCCGCCCGACTGTCGACATATATTTCGATACTTTAAGAAATTTTCCTGCCCTCTAGAATGTCAGCATGAAATAAAGTGAATTCATGAGGAAGGAGATATAAGTTGCATATTCCAATGTCGTTAGTGTAGATCCTAGTATTATGATCTCCGATTAAGTTACTCCCATTGCACTCATCTTTGGAGGGCAATTGAATTTTTAACATTTTATCGAAATTCATATATGGCGTAACATAATCCGATGGTATAATAAGGTTATGAGAACGTGTGACCAAAATTTTGGAATGTCCATATGTTGTAGATTTCAGGCAATTTACCTCATTGAGCCTCACTGTGCTAATTGTCCATTATATATATATATATATATATATATATATATATATATATATATATATATATATATATATATATATATATATATATATATATATATATATATATATATATATATATATATATATATATATATATATATATATATATATATATATATATATCAAAGGGATTGAGATACAGTACGCCCTCTTAAAGTCTAGTTCAAGATTCATCGGTGATTCTTATACAAGCTGACCTTTCTACTGTATAGAGTTGGTCTACCAAGCACCTTTTCTTTGTTGTATTCCATCATACTAAAGAGCCATTATTAAGATAGCAATGAACATTCATGTAACAATGTTGGGACGAAATCCCCATTTCTTCCCAAACATGTTGCGGCATGTTTAATAGACTGCCGTAGCCTTATTAAACTAAGCCCCCTATAGGAAAAATATATAAAAACTTTATAAATATACGAATTCGTTAAAAAGTTTGCTTTAAACTGAAGTTAGAACTATTTCATTAATCCAAATTTTTTGTATTTTAATATTTCTTCAAAAAGGTGGCAACATTCTTTTATGCATTTATTTTATTTTTGTCATTTCTTCATTGCTTTCTATAGCAATAAAGGAATTATAGGAGGAACGTTTCTTTGATACCAAGTACTTGTATAAAAAGTATATAACTTTGCCTGGAACTCAACCTTACCCAGGGTTTTGGGCAAAAAAACCCCTTGCTTGCTCAATTTTTTAAAACCCAGGGAAATTCAATCCCCCAAAGGAACTCAAAAGTATTTTAGCTATAAACGAATAAAATTTTATTAAAATAACTTTTGCGATTTAAAAGTTACAGAATTATTTCGAAAAAAATTTGGAAACCACTGTCAGCCGTTTGTACACAAATGTCACTAACTATGAAACTTTGAAAATTTACAAAAAAAAAAAACTGCTTTGTAAAATATTATTAAATTATTATAAATATAATTTTTCATAAAATCCCTTCCTGGAATTATTTTATTTATTATTTTATTTTTTATAAAATTTCATATTTAATATTAGTGATTTATGACGTTGTTCATACTAACGTAAATGTGTTTTTATCTCTGTATTAAATTTTGATGAGTTTAAGCCAGACAATTTAATAAATATTTAATGTTGTTTTATTAATTGATCATTCATTCAATATAAAAGTAAGAAAATATTGTTGCTAAATGAGTAAAATTGCAAAAAAATGGATTTTTTATTAGAAAATAAAATGTTTAGAAAGAACATTATTGTTTTTGTAATTACAAGAAAAATATATAAAACGCAGCTGCCGCAATTTTTATTATAATATTCGATCTAAACAAAATTAAAAATAATTAATTTGTTCTGTGCCCAACCGAACTTTTTCACATATTTAACGATATCGGTAGTAAAGTTGACAAAGTTACGGAAATGCGATAAAGATTTTAAAATTTCCGACGAACTGTTTTCACGGGAAGAACATGTCCGTAAATAGAAAACCTGGTTTAGGTAGAAGGACCATCGATATGTTCTTATTAAAGCCAAAAAGATATAAAAAGAAAAGATATTTTCGTAAGTGTTCCCAACTTAACCGGTAGGAAAACAGCTCAATTAACTCAGTGTTCGGACTATTTGGTACAAAAAGTTAAAAGAACGCAGCTAGAAATTTAGTGGCCAAAAACAGAGCATGGAAAAATATTCATGTTGCATATTGGTAACGAAACGTATGTTCTGGCTGGTCCTAATCCAGGTTAATAAAATGCATGTTGCTGATGTTCGAGGGATTGTTGAGTAAAAATTTAGGATCCAAAAGCAGTTTACATTTCCCAAAAAGTTTTTGATATGGCAAGAAATATGCACTTGAAAACAATGGACTCTATTAATAACGAAATTTACTTTAAAAAATTTTTACAAAAAAAGGCTGCTTTCAATCATAAGACATTCGTAATGTGTCCAAAATTTGGATGGAGATGTTCCAGTTCCAATAAGAAACAAAAAATGTCTATTAAATCTCCAAAGACATTTAATATATTACTTAGTGTATTCAAAAACCGGAAACCGGTTAACCGGTTTTTTGGCATTTCAGAAAACCGACCGGTTTCGAAAAATTTTTTATTTACGAATTATTCGACATGCCGTTTTTTTCAGTCGATTAATCGGATTTTAGTGGAAGTCACTTTTAAACTTTTCACTGTTATATTCAGCTTCTTTTTTGCATATTTTGCATTATAACATTATTCATTCCATGTGTTACCTGAGCAAAGTATTGTATGCATTTTTAGACATCATATTCTGAATCGATTTTGCTATGTCCATCTGTTTTACGCGTCAATAAAAAACTTTTAAATTCCACTCATTTAGGACATTATATAGTGTAAGGATTATTTGATAAAGGTCATTATACGATATATGTTTTTATTGGTGAAACTCTAGATTTTTTTCTATAAATTTATAATAATCAAATAAAAACCAGTTTTTTTTAACAAAAACCCGAATTCGAAACCGGTTTTTTGAAAATCCTATTTTTCGAATAACTTGAAAACCGGTTTTCTGAAAATATTAAATTTTTGAATACACTAATGTTACTATAAAATGATTTAATAGTTAAAAACATAATTTCTTTAGACAAATAAATCACCATTTTCCTAAAAAGTGCTTTCAGAAATTTAAATAAATTTAGTTATCAAAAAATTACATCATAATTAAATTACATATTTCTAAATTCCATATCAAAACGTAGGTTTTGTTTAAAAAAATAAATAATTTAAAATATTTCGAAAAAAAAGTGTGAATAAAAAATGTTTAATAATTTCCCATGCAAAAAACCAGTCCGAAAAGTATATTCTCATATATGGCCGGTCATACTTGACCTGATTTTATAGATTATAGTGTTTTTTTTACGAGCAACTGAAATTAATATTATAAAAATAAAAAATAACATCATTTTTTGAAAATTCTAAAATTATTAGAATGAAAATTAGAAATTAAACGGAACAAATTGATTTTGAAATTTTACTGGGAAAAAATAAATTTTATATTTAAACACTTTTATTAGTGATTTTAAGACGGAAGCAAAACTTAAATAGTAAAATAAATAAAAGGGGGATAATTCGGAAATATAGTAAACATCGTAAGTAACATAACAAATAAAGTTTAAGTTGGAAGCAAATTTGAATAAGTAAATATTGTTCAAGTAAATATTTATACAGAAATGAAAATAGATTTTTAAAACAATAATTTTAAGAGATAAAATCTTATTAGGGATTGAAGTTAAATGTGTCAAAAATTTTAATAAAAATTAAAACAATTTTTTAATTAATAAAATTAAAAGTTTAAAATTATAAAACATTTCTCGTTCTTCATTTCTTAAATTATTCGCTCCATTACAAGACTCACTAACCGGATCCTTAATAACAGAGTTGCTTCATGATTTATTGGTTCATTATCAGGACATTCAAAATCATCATCCAAATACATAAAGAGTGAGATCGGAAAATTCTTAACACACATTTGATTTTACCTTTGCGAAAGATATCAGTTATTAAGATTAAAGTCAAACAAATGAATCGATTAGTTAACCTGATTAAAATAAGAGAGCAGAAAAAAGTAAGTACTACAATTATGATCCTACAAAAAGTTGGAATAGCATTCAAGGTTTGCCTTCAAACTGTTTGCAATATTATTAAACAGTAATGGGAGAACTTGTCTGTGTCTTCTAAAGCAAAAAAAAAATAAATAAATAGAAAATATTGTCAAAAGAGCTCCTACCAAAACACCCGATAGAAAAGTAGCCCGGTTAGGTAAGTGCTAGGACTATGCAGGTTTGAAAACATACAAAATTAAAAAAGTTTTCGACAGAAACGCTGGTTCTCGAGGCACTGTTGAAGCAAACTTCATAACGTGTCCACTTAGTTTTGTACTAACTTGGCATCCTGTCACAAACAAGCCATTACAAAAACAACAATGTGTACTAAGAGAGAAAAATCAGCCAAACTGCCCGGAGCTAAGGCCAGTGGAGAGATATTTGGGCTCTTGTTGAAAATAAATTGAAGAGCACAAAAAGTTGATAGATTTTAAACAGAAACGGACTACTTGTTCGAGCAAAGTGATAGAAATGGAAGGATCTCCAAAATAGGTTCAACATTTCATCACTAGTGAATAAAACTATAAAAAATATTTTAAATTTTCAGTTTTCAATTTTTAAATATCTTAAAAGGTACCTACACTTTTGCAGGGAAAAAAAGAGAAATTCTAGAAATCATTAAAAATAAATATTGAATCATTATTTCTTGGATCTTTGAGTTTAATTCCACAATACATTTTCCTATTTTAACACAAGAAGTTTCAATGGCGATTTTCCATGAGTGAAACGATAATTGAACGATACAAAAGAATGCTATATTTGCTTAGTATTAGTGATAAAAAGTTGATTGATTAAATGATATAAAAAGATTGACCAACCCGACAGACCAATGACGAAGATAAATGTTTCTTGCACCAATTGAATACTTTGTTTTTGTTTAAATCACGAGGCAATTTTCTATTATAAACTGTTTAAATTGGAACAGTTGACTTCAGGAGATATATACTAAAGACTCGATAGATAACAGCACCACTTGGCCACATATCGCAAAAACTATTTATCAAACAGTGGATGAGAAATTTTAATACAACCTCCTTTAAGTCTAGACTAAGGTTTTCTGTCTGTCAATTAACTCCCTTTTTATTTCCATTGTATAATGTCCTTAATGAAATACTTTTAAAATTAGAGTAGGATTTACTTAATTTGTATCTCAAAACTGGCGCAGTCCTTTTGACACACAATCCACTACAATAAGTATTTTGAATATTGTTCTTCATGCCAAATGATGGTCATTTTTAAAATTGTATCCCCAATAAATATTATTGACAAAATTATTAGATTTGGATCAATAAATAAAATTTTGATTTCTGAAAACACGCTTAAATTTTATATGCAGACTTTGTACTTTAATCCTTTTATTCAAAAATAATATAAATTATAAACTGAGATTAATATCATGCGAATAAGTTTAATGAACTTTTAATTGTTGTATTTTTTTTAATTTATGTCATTTTATCATGTTTTAAAATAATTTCTTTCATTGTTTTTTGTTTATTTGTGTTAAACCTCGATTGTAATTAAAATTTTCGATATTAATCGAATAATGTATTAACAAAAACCGAATATTTGAAATAAAACTGATTATTAAAAGTTAATTGCTAATCGACTTAGTCAAGTACTAAGAATAAAATAGAAGTTTTTGAATACCCTTTACCAAGAAAAGTGGTAATGTAATATTTGGCATTACATTTGCGACAGAAGTAGTTGAAATACACTTATTCATATATCTTATTCTGAGGTTATATATGCCACTCTATATATACACTCCATACTAATGATTAGAAATTAATTAAAGTTGCCCGGTTTATAGTTTAAAATCTGATAGCTTATGGTTTCCTCGTAAAAAAAACTGATCCGATTCAAAAAAAAAAAAACATTTATCAAGCCAGTTTCTGTTCTAATGTGAAGTACCAGGAAGATCGGGTAAGTTTTGAACTATATATATATTTCGTAAATAGTTCTTGACAGATTTTTTAATGTCTAAACTTAAAGGGTGATGAGCCATAAATAGACTCTGAGTGAAAAAAAATTGCTCTGGTTTTTAAGCAAAAAATTAATAAAGCCGATTTCTGATTACCATTTCTTAACTGAATCGTATTTTCAGTAAGCTTTCCATGCTCTTAAGGCGACACAGTAGTTTTATATATTAGACAGGTAAAAGGATTACGGTCTGATTGTTTCCAAACACCCGACTTAGCGCCACTGTTAAAAAACATGTCTAAGCTTTAAGGCGGATGACCGTCCATTGTTTACCAAATATTTTTTTAGCCAACTTGTAACATATGGCTAAGCGTTGTTATTATAAAAGATTATGGGCCTCATTTCGAATTTTCTGAAAGTTTTTCATTAATTGATATTTTTCTGTTAACAGAAATGGACACCGTGTCAGAAGAACTGCTACAGTTTGGAGCCAGAAAAGGAATGTAATTTTGTGATACCTGGTTCTGAACTGAAACACATTCCAGTAAGAGTGTGATACTACCAAGATAATAAAGTGGTTAAAAGCATTAGACAAACACGTGATTGAGGGTTGTCATGTTGAATTCTGGATATGATCGAATGTTCTTATCGTTCTCAGTTGATTGTCTTCGTTAGGTTTCTTATGATATAACTCAATTTCAACAGCACAAAACAGTACAAAACATCTTTCTGATCTCAACAAATACCTTCGCATTATTGACTTTGGCATTGATTAAACCGATTGTTCGGACTTAACATATTTGAGATAGGATGTATCCGATTTTAATCATAATGATGGAAAAATTACTACTTTTTGTTCATTCCGAAATGCACAATCGTCCCTAAACGTCATGACGGCATCAATTCATATTGCAGCAAATATCCTTGCTATTGAAGGGGTTTATATTTTTTGAAATACATAAAAATGGCTTGATTTATTACTCCCAATGATAATACAAGTTTAAAAAAAATCTTCGCGGTTTAATACTTTCAATTCCTCACATTTTCTGATCAGCCCCCTTCTTTTTTCTGTGTCAAAAACACTTTTTTCTGTGTTAACAAACACCATCCTTAACAAATTTGTTGAACCGCATTTGAAGAAAGTTATTAGACTTAAAGGACTACAATCAATCTGGAAATTATCACAAATATCCAGATAAAGGTTAGAATATTTATGGAATAGTTAAAATCAGCTCTGGTCATTATGGAATACCATCACGCAAAAGCAAATATAAAATTATAAAGCAAATTTCGATTGTATCTATAACAAATATAAAAATTTATTCCAAAAACTTGTAGGGCATTTAAGATTCGTTACGAATTGTTTACTGTATATAAATGTTGTTATTGCAAATGTGATGTAAACTAATAATATTTAATCGTCTACAATTATACACTTTTGTAATATTTATAGGTCATTTTATAATTCAAATTGTTTAAATTTTACATAAGAATAACAACTTCTACAGTTTTACGTTAAAAAAAATGTTGCAGCAACATTGTATTTAAGTGTTAAATGTTGACAAAACTACTAAACCAACTTTTAAGATAAATGAACGTTTTAAAATATATTTTTACCAAAGAAAATTATATTTTTATGACATACGACATTAAAAAATGTTGCAGCAACATTGTTGCTAAGAACTAAATGTTAAAAATATGGGCTTAAGAAAAACAATTTTAACTTCAAGATTTATTTAAGCAAATCACTCACTGACTCAATAGTATTTACTGCATCTAAAAAAACTGCAGCTACATTGTTGCTTAGCACCAAATATTGCTTAAACAATGTATCTTAGCTAAGAGAATTTAACATTTAAGATGTATGTTAAATAAACTGTTGCTTCATTTGAATATTTTTATAAAATAATTGCACTGAGTTGGCGCAAAGTTTGTTTTTTTTTCAGCAAAATTTAGAAATATTTACAGTATCTGACATTTAACTATGCAAAATTCTTGTGCAATAAAGATTTTAAGATTTTTTTTATTGTTAAACAAATTGGTTTATTATTATTTATTCACACATTAAAGTCAATTGTTGTATAGACTCTTAAAGTAAACATGTCATTAATAAAAAATAAACATTTCATGTATGTTTGTATACATGTATCTATATATGTATACACATTCCATGTATATTAATTGGAAATAAATATTAAATTATTGTTTAATATAAACAGATGTCGGTAATAATTTTTAATCTTATTATGAAAATAATATCAATCTGTCAATATTTATTTAATTGTTCGTATTTTATTACTTTCAATAAAATTAAAATTAAATTAATAAACAAAAAAGATTAAAACACTTGTTTTAAAATTGAAAGTTTAATAAAAAAACATAGATTGAAACACTTGTGTCAAAATTAACTCTTTTAGTGAAAATATTTTTCAAAAAAACTCTTTTTTTAGTATAAAATCTATTGCATAACATAATATACAAAAACGTAGGTGAACATATTATGATCGTCTCAGAATCACTTGCTGAGTCGATTTTTTTGATGTCTGTCTGTCTGTCTATGTTATGCTTTTAAAACTCCTCAGATCGTAATTTTAGATATATTTTTATGAAATTTGCCACATATGTTTTTTTTTTTTGGACCATAGACTAAGTGTATTGAAATTGGACATGATGGGTTCAATATTTCAGAGAGCTCCCGTTAAAAAGGTCCTTTTGGAATGGGATTTTAAGCTTATAGAACACATAGATAGATTCTGCATTTATCGACATCCACGTGTCAAATTTCAAGAAGATCGGTTCTCAGATAATCGTAACTCTTAAAAACTTCCAAAAATCGCTTCAAAATTTTTTTAATTATTGTGACAATATTTAATATTTTTTAAGAAGAAAATATCTTATAAAATGTATCCACCTTTTTTCGAAAAAAAATCTAAGGAGTTCGGACTTCAGATTTCAACAACTTTTAAACGGATTTATGTATTTTTATGGTTATTTTAGCAATATATTTTAGAATTTTATAGAGAATCCGATAAAAATTTTCAAAAAAATTTAAGACCTATATAAAGCCCCGTAACTTAATAAAAACAAAGCCAAAAATCTGTTAAAAAATAACATTCCTGAGGTGACCGATTTTTAAGGGTTATCGACTATGTCCCTGACTAGATAGTGATTTGCTTTCGTTTAGCAGAATTCAAAAGAACCACAGCTCTAAGCATGTGAAATTTCCTTAAAATATCTCTTAGGGTTCAAAAGTTACAGAACTATTTCCCAAAAAAAATCCAACCATCCAAAGTAAAAAAATATTTCGCAATGCCTTACGAAACATTAATGAAATTTTTTATATCATAATTAAGCCAAGAATTAAATTAATCCATAATAACATCTATCAAAACTATATTTCCATAGAAAAAAAACTAAAAAAGTCTTTAGCAACATGTTGCTGAAACCTTAATTAAATTAATTATATCTTTGAAAACTATTTAAATCAAAAAACTCTATAACTATTATTGCATTACTAATTAAAGCACAAATTGGTTTTAGTTTTTAAAAACCATATTTCTAAAAAGAAGTGCAATAAATAATGCTTAAATAAAAAATAAGAAACCTTAAAAAAAATTATTATATAAATAAATCAATTCAAACCAAAAGTTCTAGAATTCCATAACAATTATTTTCATGACAGATTTGAGCTCATAGAAATGTTTTGTTTTTGGATTTCGCAAATTAATATTTTAATTGAATAAAAATAAAAAATCTTTAGCAACATGTTGCTGAAACCTTAATAGAATTAATTATATACCTGAATCTATTTAAACCAAAAAATTCCATAATAATTATTGCATAACTAATTATAGCTAAAATTTTTTAATGTTTTTTTTCAAAAGGGATTTGAAAAAGTCAACTTTATTCAATTACTTAATACCAACAACAACTACTACCATCTGGTCATTGCTAATTACAGTTGCTGAGTGATACAAATTATGTTTCAATATTCAATTGGAAAAAAGCAAAAAAAAAAACGACAAAAAATTAGCAAACAGCAACAACAACCTTCATAAAATCAGTCAACTAAGAAAAACTTTATTATTGAAATAAAGCATTTGTTTTTTACTATAGAATTTCAGTGAATAATTACAAAATTCTTAAACAACAACAACATTAACTATTACATTAATTATATCTTTGAAAACTATTTAAATCAAAAAACTCTATAACTATTATTGCATTACTAATTAAAGCACAAATTGGTTTTAGTTTTTAAAAACCATTTTTCTAAAAGAAGTGCAATAAATAATGCTTAAATAAAAAATAAGAAACCTTAAAAAAAATAAATATTTTTGACTTTAATTAACACTTTAATTAATATTTAATAAATCAATTCAAATTCAAAAGTTCTAGAATTCCATAACAATTATTTTCATGATGATTTTGAGCTCATAGAAATGTTTTGTTTTTGGATTTCGCAAATTAATATTTTAATTGAATAAAAATAAAAAATCTTTAGCAACATGTTGCTGAAACCTTAATAGAATTAATTATATACCTGAATCTATTTAAACCAAAAAATTCCATAATAATTATTGCATAACTAATTATAGCTAAAAGATTTTAATTTTTTTTTTCAAAAGGGATTTGAAAAAAGTCAACTTTATTCAATTACTTAATACCAACAACAACTACTACCATCTGGTCATTGCTAATTACAGTTGCTGAGTGATACAAAATTATGTTTCAATATTCAATTGGAAAAAAGCAAAAAAAAAAACGACAAAAAATTAGCAAACAGCAACAACAACCTTCATAAAATCAGTCAACTAAGAAAAACTTTATTATTGAAATAAAGAAAAAATTATTAATAATTTGTTTTTTACTATAGAATTTCAGTGAATAATTACAAAATTCTTAAACAACAACAACATTAACTATTACATTAACTTGTTTTAGGTATTTTAAATATTAAATTTAATTTATATTTTCTATATTTAATCACAATTCTGAAATAGTTTTTTTTTTTTAAAGGTTGTAATTGGAGGAGAAAACAAGTAAGAATGTTAAATTCGGCTATGCCGAATCTTCAATACCCTCCACCACAATTTTATTATTATATACATATCGACATATGGTAATTAATTTTAATAAATTTTATTCTAATTTGTCGATTTACTTTTCAATATTTTTACGAAAATTCTTCGCATTAATTAAGAGGTTGTCTCAGATATCGGTCTATATCTCTTGACATACTAAAACGATTTTGCTCTTTTTAAATAGGAAACATCTCAGGACTGTAATAAATACTCAGGCCAAATTTTATCGAGATCTGAAAATTATTGCTGATGAAAGCGTGCCAACAACAGATTCCTTTTTGGCGTTACACACGGAATAACAAAGTTAATGATACCCTCTTCACCACTTGTGGTGATAGAGGGTATAATAATATTAAATTATATTAAAGAGATAAATAAATATTTTAATTGTGACTTTAATTAACACTTTAATTAAGTCATATTTATTTAAATACTTAAATTCGTTTGAAATAATAAATAAGACGAATCTAAGAGTGCAAGATGAATTTTAAGTATGAGAATCAAAACTGCTATTTTAGCATATTTTCTGCTATATTAAGCAAACAATAAATTAGCAAATTGAATAGTTAATTTTAAAAACTAGAAATCAAAAATTAATATGAATTGAGCAGTTTTATGTCCTCCACCACTAAAAGTGATGAAGATTGGTGTATTTGTCATTCCGTGTGTAATGCTAAAAGGGAATTATCTCAGACCTCATAAATTATATAACTATTCTTGCATCAAATCAAAATATGAGTCGATTTATCTTTATCCGTTTGTCTGTATGTTGGTGGCACGCTCACATCCATAATAATGGACGGAGCTCAATGAAAACTGACCTGAGTATTTATTTTAGTGCTAAGAAGTTTCCTAAAAAAGGATCCTCGACCCTTGATTTTCTGATTTATTCTTAAGTGTGCGTTTTTAAATGATTTTTTCTGGGGAGTCATTTCGAATTTTGAATCTCGATTTTCGCTTAAATTTATCTTAATTTGGTCGTTTTAGAATGACATTAGACTTATTTTTGTCAAATTTCATTGAAATCGCATTATATTTAGGACTTTTATGAGGTGAAATCCGGACATTTTGGACTAAACATGGCCTGACATATTGGACTAAACATGGCCAAATTCTATAGGCTTTGTCCTTGGACCAAAACAATAATAGTTACCAATTTCGTCAATATATCTCAAAAATTTTCATGTTCATATGGACAGTCAGCCGTACTCACAGATGGACGGGCTCGTTAAATCGACTCAGAAAGTGATTCTGAACGATGTATTTGATGGTTACATTTGGAGAGTTACAGACTACGCACCTGACTACTTTAGCATTTGTATTTCCCTAATTCAACTCAAAAATACTTTAGCTCTAATTGTGTGCAATTCCAATGAGATATCTTTAACTTAACCTTACAGAACTATTTCAGAAAAAATCGCAATAAACCCAAGATGGCCAATTTTGAAAAGTCTCCGACTAAGCCCCTGATAAAGTGAGCCCTTATACTCCTACAGATTTAGTTAAAATATCTCTAATGGTTTAAAAGCAATAAAATTATTTCCAAAAAATCGTGGGTGGTTCATAATATTTCATGTGCATGCGTTATGGTGTAGGGTATTATATAGTCATCCTTAATTGTTAAATATTATTTTTATAAATTAATATAAGACATTGGTGTATAAGACAATTATCCAGTATAAGACAAAATTCAAAGCATCAAATAGCATCTTCAATTTCACACCATCATCAGTGTTATAAAAACATAAAATCGCCTGAAATAATCATGAATGCTAATTTATGTCTTTCCATCATTATAACATCAGAATTCTCTTCTAAAAATTTTCTATTAATATTCATTAAGAAATCTATTTTCTAACACAATAAATAAAAATTTGTTTAAAGGTCAAACTTCATTAATTATTCATTTGAAAAAAAAAATTGCAAAAATCTTATAAAACCATTGTTTTCTTAATTCTATAATTATCTGCTTTTCTACGTTATCTATTCAGACAAACTTCTGTTTAAATCTATTCTTCAGCTGTGGAAGTAGTTATAAAATAAATTCAATTTAAAATATTTAAGTTTTTAACAATAACTCTGATATATTTCAATCTATAGAAATCTGTTTTGAAAACCATGAATTTATATTAAATTACTAATGATCATTAAAGAGAATAATTAAGACTTTCAATATAATTATCATTATAATAAAAATAATTTTTATCAAAATGCATTTTCAACAAAAATCCAAAAATTTTAAATAAATATTTATTAATTTAATTTCTGTTCCAGTATTTGGCAAATATAACTTTAATTAAGTTAAACAAATTGTTTAAATAAAAAAAGTATTTTTAAATTTAGACGCAAAAACTTGATCAAAAATTCCGTTTAAAATTTCGTTTTATTATACCCTCCACCAACACAAGTGATGAAGAGGGTATATTAACTTTGTCATTCCGTGTGGAATGCTAAGAAGAAATCATCTCAGACCCCATAATGTATATTATATTTTTTAATCAAATCAAAATCTAAGTCGCGTTTGAAATTTGGATTGAGTATTTGTTATAGTCCTGAGAAGTTCCCTACTTAAATGCAGAAAAATCGTTTCTGTATATTTAAACGTAAAGACCGATATCTGAGTCAACCTTTTAGTTCAAGCAAAGATCTTATTCTATGACTTATCAAGTGTTCCTGTGTTATATTTAAGAACAAAACGAAATTATGTATCACATATTTTTGGTGAAGTGTACTCAAGACTCGGCACAGCCGTATATAACATTATTACTTGTTTGAAATTTTAAGAATTGTTTATCCAGAAAGTTGTTATTATCACATATTTATCATTATTTAAAATTATATACGTAGATATATATTTTTTCTATATATTCTATCTGAATAATTAAAAGAATAATAAATCAAATTAAAGTGCTAATTAATAATGTTAATATTTTAAAACTTACAAAAATATATATTAAATATTTTTTTTAAATTATTTACGTTCATTAATTTCTCTCTTTCAATTTCAATTTCAAGGTCAAGGTTTTAATTTTTTTGAGATAAATTAGATAACATGTTCAAAACTTACCTTTTTTAACGATTATTTATCTGTAAAGAAGAAGAAAATCATTAATAATAATTTATGAAAAATTATGAAATTTTTCTAGAGAAAATTATGAAATTTTTCTAGAGAAAATTATGAAATTTTTCTAGAGAAAATTATGAAATTTTTCTAGAGAAAATTATGAAATTTTTCTAGAGAAAATTATGAAAATTTTCTAGAGAAAATTATGAAATTTTTCTAGAGAAAATTATGAAAATTTTCTAGAGAAAATTATGACATTTTTCTAGAGAAAATTATGACATTTTTCTAGAGAAAATCATGACATTTTTCTAGAGAAAATTATGACATTTTTCTAGAGAAAATTATGAAATTTTTCTATAGGAAATGATGAAATTTTTTCTAGAGAAAATTATGAAATTTTTCTAGAGGAAATGATGAAATTTTTCTAGAGAAAATTATGAAATTTTTCTAGAGAAAATTATGAAATTTTTCTAGAGAAAATTATGATATTTTTCAAGGGAAAATTATGAAATTTTTCTATAGGAAATGATGAAATTTTTTCTAGAGAAAATTATGAAATTTTTCTAAAGAAAATTATGAAATTTTTCTAAAGAAAATTATGAAATTTTTCTAGAGAAAATTATGACATTTTTCTAGAGAAAATTACAAAATTTTTCTAAAGAAAATTATGAAATTTTTCTAAAGAAAATTATGAAATTTTTCTAGAGAAAATTATGACATTTTTCTAGAGAAAATTATGACATTTTTCTATAGGAAATGATGAAATTTTTCTAGAGAAAATTATGGCATTTTTCTAGAGAAAATTTTGACATTTTTCTAGAGAAAATTATGAAATTTTTCTAGAGGAAATTATGAAAATTATGAAAAATGTGATTTTCTATTGAAGATTTTAAATGATTTTATGGAAAATTTTTATTGACGTAAAAATCTTTTAATGTTTTTTAAATTTTCTAAATTTCTATAAAAAATTTCTCTGGATTTCTATATAAAATTTTCTTAAATAAAATTTTTCAATGGTATTTTCGATTCGATAACAGTTTCTATATACTTTTTCTATTCGATTATATTTTCTATCAGAAATGATCAGGCTGATCAATGCGATGTTTTTTTTCTATAGAAAAAGTGCAACAACATCTTATAAACAATGAGATGTTATTTTCTATTGAAAATAATCAATGCGATGTTATTTACTATAGAAAATATTCAATGCGATGTTATTTTCTATGGAAAATAAATAATGCGATATTATTTTCATGAATAATAAATGATGCGATGTTATTTCTATAGAAAATCATCAATACGAAGTTATTTTCTATAGAAGGTAATCAAAGCGATGTTAATTTTTATAGAAAGTAATCAATGCGATGTTATTTTATATATAAAATAATGCATGTGATTTTATTTCCTATAGAGAATAATGAATGTGATGTTATTTTCCAAAGAAAATAATGAATGCGATGTTATTTTTATAGAAAATAATGAGTGCGATGTTATGTTCTATAGAAAATAATCAATGCGATGTTATTTTTTATAGAAAATAATGAATGCGATGTTATTTTTATAGAAAATAATGAGTGCGATGTTATGTTCTATAGAAAATAATCAATGCGATGTTATTTTTTATAGAAAATAATGAATGTGATGTTATTTTCTATTGAAAATAATGAATGCGATGTTATTTTCTATAGAAAATAATCAATGCGATTTTATTTTCTATAGAATATAATGAATGCGATGTTATTTTCTACAGAAAATTAATCAACTATCAATACGATTCTTTGCGATGTTATTTTCTAAAAATCAATAGGATTTTATTTTCTATATATTTTGAACAAAAAAATATTTGAAACTATTTTTTTTTCAAGAAAAGTGTTTTGATTTTGCAACGTGATGTTTTTGTAAATAATTTGTTTTACTTCCCAAAATGAAAAAAAAAACTCAAATCTAGAGCACCATGTCAATGTCAGTAAGAAATATTGTTTATTTTACAAAGTTATCATTATTCATTCTAAAACTTTTTTTGAAATAAAACAATTTTTTTAAATTATCGTCATCACAAATTTTGCAAAATAACGTTTGTGTCATTTATATCTCTAAATGAAAAAATGAATAAGAATTTAACCCTAAAAAGAGTAATTAGAGTTACAAAAATTTCTGTAATTTTTTTAAAGAATTCACAAAAAAATTTTATAATTAAAGTTACTTTTCAGACTTCCTTTTTTGAATATAAAAATTTTTGAAATAACTTGGTTTCCATCTGATAAAAATTTATATCCCACAATTAAAGTCGATTGAGAAAATATTTAAATTATTTATTTCTTAAATCTATATACATGTGTGTTTGTATGTATGTATCTATGTATGTATGTATGTATGTATGTATGTATGTATGTATGTATGTATGTATGTATGTATGTAACGTGTAGGCCAAAATGGCTGAAATTTTCACAAATTGAAATTATCACAGGCTAAAAAATTGCGATAGAACCATGGGGAGGGGTAACTCCATCCAGAGCAAATATTGATTATCGGATAACTAAAGAACTATTGAAGTGATAGTTTAAAGAATTCATCCAAATTACCTTATCGAATATCTGAAGTTCTATCGAAGTGAGTGTTCATACCAATTACTTTCTCAAATAGTAGAAATAGTTTTAATGAACAAAATGTAGGACGGTTAGGATCCAAGGGTTAGCTACCATGCAATGAAGTTATTAATTATACATTGTGTGTGGAATAATTATAGCTAATTTTAAATAATTTAGTTCCAATCACTTTCCGAAAGAATGGCAGTGGTGAAAAAAACATATGACAGATTGTTCATACAACTTGTGCCGATAGAATTCATAAATTTAGACCCAAAAATGTTCCTGTCAAACAATTTTACATGAGAAAATGGATGGTAAACACAGAGAAATGTCATTTTGCAATATGTTCCTTGCAAACACTATTATATTCGTGGCAAACATTTATTGTTATTACCAACATGTTAATTGTTAAATTCTATTTATTTTGATAACAATTTAGTTGCTGTAATAAAATTATTTTTATTAAATAAAAAAATATTGTGAGCGCAATATAATTGAAAATATGTTTGATTGATCACAATGTTATTGTTATTGCACAGCCCGTTATAAAAAACTATGATTATTAGGACTTAATGTTATTTTCAGTTTACTGGCAACTGAACAGGAACAAATATATTTTTTTACGATTTGTGTTATTATGGAAAATAATATATATTTAAATTTTTATCCCTATTTTTTTTAAATAAAAAATTTAAAAACTAAAATAAATAAAATTATATTTTCCAAAGAAATTTATATATAAAATGAAAAATATATTGAAATATTTCATACGAAAATTTTTAATTGAAATAACAATATTTTTATTGCCGCTAAAAATATTGTTATTTCAATTAAAAATATTGTTTTCGTCACTAAAATTATTGTTATTATTTTATAACGACCACAATAACTTTAGTGGCGATCACAATATTTTTATGATAACAATAACTATTGTTACTAATTCAAAATCAAAATACGAATAAACAAATTTTGTAGTTACGGCAACAATATCTAAAACTATAGTATGTTGCTTCTCGTTTATGGTTACCGCAAACATATTTGGTTCAAATTTATATAATATTGAAATATTTCATACGAAAATATTTTTTTAATAAAAAATTATGGGAATTTTTTTTATCGCCGCTAAAAATATTGTTATTTCAATTAAAAATATTGTTATCGTCACTAAAATTATTCTCATAACAATATTTTGAGTGGCGATTACAATAACTATTGTTATTAATTCAAAATCAAAATACGAATAAACAAATTTTTTGGCAACAATAGTATGTTATTTCTCTTTTATGGTTACCGCAAACATATTTTTTCTCCACGTGCATGTATATTCATTAGTCCAAACTTTATCACTGTTTTATTGGAAAATTTTTAGAACGGTATTGGTCAGAGACATTTGCCAAAATCTCCGTTTAAAAAATGTTCTTAATACAAGTCGGGATTTGTGAAATTTCTTTCAAGATCTAGGACTAAGGAGAATTTTTCTACAGCAAAGCACACCGGGTAAAAGCTAGTTTTCTATGCAATTTCATTCATATAATGAATTTACACATATACATATGTATATGTGTAGATTTTTCTCATATATTTTATATTCATTACAAAATTTTATTTGTTTTTTTATTGTTGTTAATAATTTTAATTTCTTTGTTTGTCTTTTAGACACTAAAACTTACACATGAAAGTGTGAGTAAAAAAAAATAAAACAACAACAACAAAATTAATTATTTTACTGAATATCACACCACAAAAATAACAATAAAAATAAAAAAATGGTAAAATAAAATATTGTAAATAATTGTAATTTTCTTCTTTCCACAAGTGGTAAAGAGGGTGTATTAACTTTGTCATTCCGTGTGTAACGCTAAGAAGGAATCATCTCAGACCCCATAATGTATATATATGTTTTCAACAAATAGAAATCTGAGTAAATTTAGCTGTCTGTCTGTACATCTGTCCGTCCGTTTGATCGTCTGTCTGTCCAACTTTTGTTGACACAATTACATCCACAATAATTGACAGAGCTCAATGACATTTGACCTGAGCATTTGCTATAGTCCTAAGAAGTTTCCTATTTAAAACCAGCAAAAACACTCATGGGGGTAACCTCTAACATCAAAAGAAGAAATTAAAAATCGACAAATTATAATGAAATTAAGTCATAATATTGTATACGCCTGTGAGTGCATGTGTGAGTGTGTATGTACAAAACATAACATATTTACTTCACACGCATTTGTGGTGAAGGGTATTGAAGATTCTGCATAGCATTATTACTTATTTTACGTTGTAAACAATTGAAAATCGTAATCAAAACAAATCAACGATAAGAGATTAACAGTAAATAAAAAGAGAGTAATTAAATTATTCTCTTCTCAGTTAATCACTATTTTACCTTAAAGAGTAATTAAGTAAAAAAAGATCTTCAGAAGAATTAAATAATTTAGAATAATTTCTCTTATAGAAAATATAATGCAACGACAGTTTTTATAGAAAATAAGATCGCACAGAAAAATTATCGATAGAAAATAACATCGCATTGCCAACTTTGTAAAGAAAATAACATCGCATTTCCAATTTTCTATTAAAGATAATATCGCATTGCATATTTTCTATAGAAAATAACATCCTACTGAAAAATTATCTAAAGAAAATAACATCGCATTGCCAATTTTATAAAGAAAATAACATCGCATTGCCAATTTTCTAAAAAAATAACGTCGCATTGATAATTTTCTATAGAAAATAACAACGCATTGCCTTAATTATTTTTTAATGAAAAATAACATCGCAAAAATAATTTTCTATAGAAAATATTGTTAACCATATTTCTTAGGGAGGCTTTCCCGCCTAATTGCCTTTATTTATTATTTAAAAATATGCGGAAGTTTTGAAAAATTGTTTGTTGTCATTTTTTTTATTTTGTTTTGGTTTTATTCGTGTTTATTTTGCAGACGATTAATTGCAATCGTATCGTTGAAATTGTAGAAGAAGAAGAAAACAAGGCAAACGATCCAATATTTTTATTTAAATTCGAAAAAAATTACTAAAAAATACTCACGTTTAATTTCGGTTTTAAACTACGAAAAAAGTAAAACAAAAACAAGAAGAAAAATATTAAATTCAAATCGAGTTTAATATTTTTTGCCTTAAAGACATTAGGGAGGTCTCAGATTATATAATTATTTTCTATGCATAAAGTCATCGCATTGATAATATTTTGTAAAAAAATTTAAACGCATTTTAAATTTTCTATAGAAAATAATATTGCATTTCTTTTCCATTAAAAACATTCAAGAAAACCATAATTCCATTAATGATTTATAAAAAAGTAACATCGCATTTTAATTTCTTTATAGAAAATAACACTACATTGATAATTTTCTATAGACTATAACATCGCATTGATTATTTTATATAGAAAAAATATCGCATTGATAAATCTCTTTAGAGAATAATATCGCGTTAACTATTTTCTATAGAGAACAATATCGCATGGATTATTTTTTATAAAAAATAATATTATATTGATTATTTTCTATAGAAAAAACATCGCATTATAAATTGTCTATCGCATTGCCTATATTCGAGAAAAACCAACAATGCATTAATGATTTCCATTAAAAACAACATCACATTTTTAAAATATATTATTTTTCTATAGAAAATAACATCACATTGATTATTTCTATAGAAAATAACATCGCATTGATTATTTTCTATAGAAAATAACATCGCATTGATTATTTTCTATAGAAAATAACATCGCATTGATTTTTAGAAATAACTCGCATTATTTTCTATAGAAAATAACATCGCATTGATTATTTTCTATAGAAAATAACATCGCATTGATTATTTTCTATAGAAAATAACATCGCATTGATTATTTTCTATAGAAAATAACATCGCATTGATTATTTTCTATAGAAAATAACATCGCATTGATTATTTTCTATAGAAAATAACATCGCATTGATTATTTTCTATAGAAAATAACATCGCATTGATTATTTTCTATAGAAAATAACATCGCATTGATTATTTTCTATAGAAAATAACATCGCATTGATTATTTTCTATAGAAAATAACATCGCATTGATTATTTTCTATAGAAAAACATTGCATTGATTATTTCTATAGAAAAACATTGCATTGATTATTTCTATAGAAAAAAACATTGCATTGATTATTTTCTATAGAAAAAACATTGCATTGATTATTTGATTTTTTTCTATATTAAATAACATCATATTGATAATTTTCTATAGTAAATAATTTTGCAGTGATTATTTTCTGTAGAAAATAACGTTGCAGTTATTTTTTTTAATATAAAATAAAATTGCATTGATTTTCTTCTATAAAAAAACCCGCATTAATAACTTTCTATGAAAAATAAAATCGGATTGATAATTTCCTATATAAAATATCATTGACTAAACATTTTTTTTAGAAATTAACATCGCATTCAGAATTTTTTATAGGAAATAACATCGCATTGTTAATTTTCTATAGAAAATATTATCACATATTTTCTATTTAAAATTAATATCACCCTAATTTTAGTACTTCCATTTAAAGTTAAAAAAAATGCTGGCAATTATTCAATTTTTATGCGGATTTATTAAAAAAAGTCTATTCGGAATATTAAATAATTTGTTGAATACAAAAATAAAAGAAATTCATTATGAATTCATGGAATATTCATATTAAATTAAGAAGTTAATAATTTATAATTTATGTTAAAATAAAAATGATTTAATTTGAATTTAGATAAAAAATAAGATCTTAAAATGTATTTATTTTGGAAAAGAGTTATGTGAATTCTTGCTCACGGTTTATCATTAATTGAAATTTTTTTTAAAATTTGGGTTAGAATTTTGGAATAGAATCTTAAGTCTAAAATATCACAGTTTTATTAAAAATAATTATAAAATCATTTTTATAACATATTAAAGCCAAAAAGCGATTAATGTTAAAATTTCCGCTTCTTTCCAGCTGTTAATTTTATTTTAAACTGCAATTTTAAAGTTAAAAGTTAAAGTTATTTTCAAAATATGATTTAATTCTATTAAAATTTAAGTTCAAAGTCTATGCTTTATTTCGATTTTTGTTGATTTTCTAATTTATCCTAAATTTATCTCCTTAAAAATATTTAATGTTTTTTTAAGATTTAATTTTCTAAAATTTATTCAAATTAATTTCAAATCGTGTTATTAGAAATATGGGAATTTTTTTTTCAAAATTCTATTTAATTGTTAATAAGCAAAAATCGAAATAAAAACAAGTAAGAATGATATATTCGGTTATACCGAATCTTTTATACACTTCACCACAAATACAGAGTGTACGTACATACACAGTGTACGTACATACGCAGTGTACGTTCATGCACATTCACAATTTATACCAACAAATTTATATTATATTAAATTTACAATTTTACGTAAATTCTTTGCTTGAACTAAGAGCTTGTCTCAGTTATCGGTCCATATCTTGTAATATACAGGACAATAAGAAACACATTGAGCTCTGTCAAACGGACAGACAGACAGACGGACGGACACAGCTTAATCGACTCAGATTTTTTATTTGATGCCAGAATACGTATATATTTTGTGGTCGTAGATTTCATCTTTTTAGCGTAACACACGGAATGACAAAGTTAATATACCCTCTTCACCATTTGTGGTGGAGGGCATAATAAAAGACTAATGACAGATAAAATGCCCGGTTTTTATTACGTGAATTGAGAGATTTTTTCTACTCAAATTTTTTTTAAAATAAACTTGTTTAGCAGACAATTAAAAATATTAGAAAACAACAACAAAATCGTTTTTCTATCTCAATAAATATACGATTTGTCCATCGGTGTGTCTGTTTGTCTAGGTGTCAGATTTGTTTCCTTCAAATTCTAGATAATAATGTAGACTAAATATAATAATGATAATAATTTAAGACTAAAGTCTATTTAAAGAATTTTATTTTGTTAAATTTCACATAAAGTTGGCATAATAATGATAATTCATGAAAAAAAAATATTTAAATAAAGCTTCCAGCATTTAACTCATTTCTCCGGTTGCCATATGAGAAAATGAATTGAATTGAAATTGTTTTGTAGGTTAAGTAGTTTCTTTTAATTACCATGTAATTAGTTTAACACCAAAATTAATCTCATTATGAATTATAATCATTTTTCTAAAAATAGAGTTTTTTTACTTAAAACAAACACACGAATTAATTAAAAATATTTTTAAGTTGAATTTTTAGTGTCTAAAACTGATAGCAACAGCTGATAATAATTAAAAATTAATCAGAAATTTAAATTGACTTATCAGAATAAACTCTCAAATATATTTATTATAAAAAAATTCATAACAATAAAAATTTGCAATGCGATGTTATTTTTTCTCTTCAAAATTTAGAATGCGATTTATTTTTTTATAGAAATTTTTCGTATGATTTTATTTTATTTAGAAATTTTTAATGCGATTTATTTTTCTATAGAAAATTTGCAATGCGATGTTATTTTCTTTAAAAATTTGCAATGCGATGTTAAATTCTTCAGAAGTTTTAAATGCAATTTATTTTTCTATAAAAATTTGCAATGAGATGTTATTTTTTTTTAGAAATTTAAATGCGATGTTAATTTCTTTAGAAGTTTTAAATACAATTTATTTTTCTATAGAAATTTTTCTTTACGATGTTATTTTCTATAAAAATTTGCTTTGCGATGTTAATTTTTTTAAAAATTTTGCAATGTGATGTTATTTTCTATAGAAAATTTGAAATGCGATGTTTTTTTTTTTAATTCTTTACCAATGAAATATATAGAAGTGTTTTTTTATAAAAAAAAAATTTAATGCGATATTAGATGTTTTCTATAAGAAAGGATTTTATATATGGAACAAATTTTAAAAAACGAACATTGAAATATTCTATATAGAAAATTTTTCAAAACGAAAATTTTAAATTTTTCATAGAAAAATTTCCTAAAATGTTTAAAATGCTTCAAAAACAAGTAAAAATGATATATTCGGATATGTCGAATCTTTAATATCCTCCCGGGTCCAATCCCTAAATTACGGAGTCTACTTTAAGACTTAGAGATATGCGATATTAAAAATTTCATATTTTAGGGGAATACACCCGCTTTCCTACCTACCTCCATTTCCCATCAATTCATGAAAATTGAATTGAAATTGTTTTGTAGGTTAAGTAGTTTCTTTAATTACCATGTAATTAGTTTAACACCATTATCTCATTATGAATTATAATCATTTTTCTAAAAATAGAGTTTTTTTTTACCTAAAACAAACACACGAATTAATTAAAAATATTTTTAAGTTTAATTTTTAGTGTCTAAAACTGATAGCAACAGCTGATAATAATTAAAAATTAATCAGAAATTTAAATTGACTTATCAGAAATAAACTGTCAAATATTTTATTATAAAAAAATTCAAAACAATAAAAATTTGCAATGCGATGTTATTTTTTCTCTTCAAAATTTACAATGCGATTTATTTTTCTATAGAAAATTTCTGTACGATGTTATTTTATTTAGAAATTTTAATGCGATTATTTTTCTAAAGAAAATTTACAATGCGATATTTTCTATAAAAATTTGCAATGCGATGTTATTTTTTTATAAATTTAAAACAAAATCGGTTACAATGTACACACATCACTCAAGAAGCCCTACATTTACGAAGGAAATAAAAACAAGTAAGAATTATAAGGAGGAATAATAGTAATAGTGTTAGTTACCAAAAATTAATTAACCACCCTCGTATAAAGCTATTTCTTAATTTATAATGGTGCTAATATACATATGGGATTTGTACGTTCTAAATAGATTTTTTCTGTAGATGTTAATTGGAACTAAAACAAATTATGGTCCAAACTTTCAAAAAATTACCGATCCTCGTATAATTTGGTCCATCGCTTTAGAATATCATAATACTAATTTGTGTTAAATTTTATTAAAATCGCTTTTTATTTTGAGCTTTAGTAATCTTAAATTTCATTCCCGAAGAAAACATTTATATGGGGAATAGAGAAATAATAGAAATAATGGATCCATCATTATTATTTTGACCCAAGCACTCATGCCAAGTTTCATTAAGAAATCTTTAAATCTACGGCCTGCATTTTGTTCACAAGGTTTACATGGACAGCCAGCCAGGCGGATGAACGGACTATGTTTAATCGATTTAGAAAGTGATCCTGTGTCGAACGGTATACGAAAAAGTGATGGGAGCACAATTCTTTTTGTCCGTTACAATTTTTGCACAAACGCATAATAGCCCAACGCAGGGTATAAAAACGAATTAATTTCGCTAACATGTAAGACAAATGAATTTTGGGGTTAAGGTAATTTTTAAAGACAAATCAAATTACAACATTTTTGACTCGGACGGAGGTTCTTTAGCATTGAAAAAAAAGAAAACACGGGCATCCAAAGGAGCCCAGTAAACTTTAAAACATGGAAGTGGCAATATAATGATATGGATATGTAAGTCGGCACAAAGTGTTGGCAATTCGTAATTTATTAGGGAAACACTGAACATGACAGTCCATTTTACAATTCTAAAGAACAACCTTAACTAAAGTATCGAAAAATTAGGAATTTTTAATGAATTTTAATAGAGCAATAATCTTAACATACTGCCGCTGATGTGAAGATGTGGCTTGCCTCTAAATTAACCTTAAGATATATCATGCTCTGTGTGAACTATAACATTTTAATACACTTACGATTGGTATTTTAAAATTATATGAATATCTGATGGTAACTACACTTTTGCAGTGCTAAAATACAAGAAGTTATCATTGTTAGTTGAACACATTAATTTTTACTCAAATTAGGGTACATAGACTTTATGGGGTCTTAGCTGATTCTTTATTGACATTATAAACGAAATGAAAAAGTCAATACACCCCCTTTCACCACTTGTACTGGTTGAGGTTTTAATTAAGCCTAAAAATGTTTGTATAAAAATTCGTTTAAGATCATTTTAATGTTATGTTAATTACATGCAATTAACAGGAAAATATTATGTCATAGACATAGTTATTGATTTGCTAAACAAAAATATGTATATATATTTTTTAGTTCACCCTATTATGATCTACACAAAGAAATATATTTTATTTCAATTTTAAATTTGAATATCAAATTTTGTTTGGTTTTAAATAGAAAAAGTAAAAAAAAGTAGATCAAATGTTTGACATGTGTGTAAAGGTGAGATACACCAGCAATTCCAATTTTATAAAAAAGGGGAAATAGTAATGTATTCTGTTTATATAATTGTATCTGAAATGTTACTATGGAAGAGTATTTCAGATTGTTTCGAAATATATTTCGATTATAAGAAAAAGGGATTGAACTGTTTAAATTTACAAAATCACTAGAATCCATTCACTGAAGATCTGAAAACTTGTGCAAATATTTCGTTTATATGTAGAGTGAATTTTGGTTGGACCACCTTTTACAGTTTCTTAGAGATCTCACTTTAAATTCTATTCAAAATACTTAATTCAAATTAAATCGAGTAATTAAATCTCAAATTTAAAACAAATATTGAAAACTTTGCATTGAGGTGGTGATAAATTTTCAAAATTTTAAAACTCTATAATTTGTTAAACTATTTTTTTAATCATATTACTATTTTAAACATTCGGTTAAAAGAAAAAAACTATTATTAAAATTTTGGTTCATTTTATTTAATCACAATTTATATAATGATTTCAAAAAAAAAAATATCAAAACAACTGTGGGCTATTTTGACAAAATTGGCAAAAACAGTGGAATGATGCACAAAACACACAATAAAAAGCACAAAAAAAAAACAAATCAAAACAATAAACAACAACTACAACATAAAGTAGAAAATAATAAAAAAAGAAAAACAAAACAAGCAATAATGCTATATTCGGCTAGGCCGAATCTCTAATACCCTACGCCACAAATGCGTTTGAAGTAAATGCATTATGTTACACAAATACATTATCTTACATACAAACTCACACATCCACTTCCAACGTATACAACACATACAAGTTTTTCCTTAATATAACACAGGTCCACTGTGTGTAATGAGTCATAAAATTAGTTATATTCTTAACTATAACTTTATCTTTCTACTGAACCGATTTTGCAAATTTTTTTGGAATGATAATGATGTACATATAACTTTATATTATATCAAAACCTTAATCTAATTTGTTGATTTCTAATTGATAGTTTTACGGAAATTCTTCTTAGAGGTTGCCTCCGATATCGGACTATATCTTTTGATATAATGAACCGATTTTGCTGATTTAAAATAGGACTACAACAAATACTTAGGCCAAATTGTATTAAGCTCCGTCAATTATTGTGGATGTGAATGTGCCAACAACTGAGAGAAAAACAGACAGAGAAACAAACAGACAGTCAGACAGCTAAATCGACTCAGATTTTGATTTTATGCAAGAGTATATATATACATTACACACGGAATGACAAAATTAATATACCCCCTTCAACACTGGTGTGATCACTGGTGTTGGAGAGTTAAAAAAGAAAAACAAAAAAATCCAGTTTCACTTTCCGTTTATGATTTTTTTCAACGCTTTTTTAGTGATTTATTGTAGATTTTGCTTTTCTATAAAAAATGATTATTGTAATCGTTGTTGTTGCTGCGTTATTTTTTTATTTTCTTTACAAATTCGGTATTTGAAATATTTCAAAATCACACTGACTTACATTTTGAGATTAAAAATATTATTATTTTTTTTTTTTGATTTTTAAAAAAATTTCATGGATTTAAAATTTGATTTTTATTAAAAAACACAATTTTTCTAAATTTATTTTTAAACGATATTTTTTTATTATTGAGGATTTTTTATTTTTTTTTACAAATTTTTATTTTTTTATTTCTTTCAATTTAATTTTTATTATTTTTTGTTTTTAATTTTATTTTTAGATTTCTATTTTTTTTTTTTTTAATTTGAACTTTATTTACATCCAGTTTTTTTCTTCACTTTATTTAGCTTTTTCTTAAATTAATTTTCACTCTTCTTTTGTTTTTTTCTTTTTTTAACCGCTTACAACAACTGCTGTCACCGATTGCCGCTTTAAAACTGAGCTTAAAGTTAATAAAGAGTTTGTTAAAAATATTCAAAAAATTTGTTGTTTTATTCTTCTTTTTTGTCAATCTCTCACTCACTTCGCTTATACAAAAACAACAAAGAAAAAAAAACATCGCATAACTAAGCTCAGAATTTCTATTTCTAGCTTTAATAGTGAATCGATATTTTAAAAAATACAACAACTATTGATTTGATTTTGTTTACGATTAACAAAGCAACATTTAATTAAAAATATCAAATGTTTAGCAACATGTTGCCAAGCTAATGTTGAGGTAGAGCTACAGATAAAAACACCTGAAATTGGCAACAGTTCGATACTTAAAGACGACTTTGTATTTAAATTTGTAACAAAATAAAACCTTTTCCAAATAATTTCGAAAACAACACGCGCCAGCTGATAGTTTTTTTCTTATTATTTTATGCATTTTAGTATTTAATTCTCTAAATATTGAATAATTCAAAACACCAGTTTAATGACAGATTAGAGTCAAAGGTTGCTTCATTTAACAGACGTTATAATTTCTACGCCCAAAACGAAATTCTATAATTAATTTAGTGATTTTATAAAATCACGAAAACGTAAATATTCTTTAAAGAAAATGTTCAAAATGTTCAAAAATGTCCATATCTTTCTTAATATTGAGTTTATAAGCAAAAGGACGTAAATTTTTTATCATCTGTTTTTCATAACAAAAATCAGTATCTTGATGAAAATCATAATATGACTCTATTTTGCTTAATATTCAGTTTTTAAGGAAAAGGACCTAAATTTTTAATCACTTGTATTTCATGCCAAAAATTAATATTTTTGTTCAAAATCAAATTGTATTTCGTAACAAAAATTGGTTCTATTTTGCTTCATATTTAGTTTTTAAGCAAAAGGACGTAAATTTGTAATCACTTGTGTTTCATACCAAAAATCGATATTTTTGATGAAAATCTTTGAATGGCTCTATCTTGCTTAATATTGAGTTTATAAGCAAAAGGACGTTAATTTGTAATCACTTGTGTTTCATACCAAAAATCGATATTTTTGATGAAAATCTTGAAATGGCTTTATCTAGCATAATATTAAGTTTTTAAGCCAAAAGACGTTAATTTGTAATCATTTATTTCATACCAAAAATTGCTATTTTTGGTCAAAACTTTAAAATGGCTCTATCTTGCTTAATATTGAGGTTTTAAGCAAAAGGACGTAAATTTGTAATCACTTGTATTTCTTATCAAAAATCGATATTTTTGATGAAAATTTTAAAATGGCTCTATCTTGCTTAATATTGAGTTTTAAAGCAAAAAGACGAAAAAGTGATATTTTATTGAATTCTTTCTTTAGCAATTTTCATACAACTTTTTCAATTAAATTATTTAATTTATCGTTTTAATTATTTAAAAAATTATCGACAAAATTTCCTACGTAAGAGTTATATTTGTTTAAATTCTGCGATAACAGAATAATATTAAAATTAAAAAATTGTTTGCATCTAAAACTCGTTTCATTCTTTCAATAATGCCAACCAGTATGCAAATTCCAAATAATATAAATTTCTTGAAATTAATTTATCTAAAAAAGTTTAAAGGTTCTAATGGAGTTAAAGTCTTAAATTAAAATCCCACAATTTTCGAAAGTTGTAATGACAATACAATTTTATTCTGAACAGATCGTAAATTTTCAATTCTGAAATAATAAACAATTTTATTGCATTTCCAGTAATTTAAAACTGAGAAAACGGGGATAATTAATTAAATAAAAAAAATTAATTGGAAATTAAACATAAAAAATGATTGAAAATAATCTACGATAATAAAGGAATATAATTGAAATATATGTTTATCACTTATAAAAGTAGTTTTAAACAGATTAAAATAAATAATTTTATATGCAAATCTCAAATTTAATAAAAAAAATATAATTTATTCTTCAGTAATTCACCCAAATCAAAGCGATATGAAACTGGGTAAATTACCGCAAAACAGGTTTAGAATAAAAAATATCGATTTTGACATAAAAAACAGATAAATGATAAACGTAATATAAAAATACAAGTGATTACAAATTAACGTCCTTTTGCTAATAAACACAATATTAAGCAAGATAGAGCCATTTTGAGGTTTTCCTCAAAAATATCGATTTTTGATAGGAAATACAAGGGATTACAAATTAACGTCCTTTTGCTTAAAAACTCAATATTAAGCAAGATAGAGCCATTTAAAGATTTTCATCAAAAATATAGATTTTTGATGGGAAATACAAGTGATTACAAATTAACGTCCTTTTGCTTAAAAACTCAATATTAAGCAAGATAGAGCCATTTTAAGATTTTCATCAAAAATATCGATAATTAACGATCGAAATATAATTTAAGATGAGGGAAATTTCCATTGAACAGTTTTTAATTTAAATTATTTTTTTATAATTTTCCGTCAAAAATACCTGTTTTTTTTTTTTTTTTTTTTTTTTTTTTAATGAAAATTAATTAAACGTTTTTGTTACATTAGAACTTTATTTGAAGCTTAAAAGTGTTTATCACTTTTTGTACCCTACACCACCGCCGTAGATGGTAACAATATTGTGCCTTTATGAAGTGCCACCACATTTAGTTATACCGTTCGACACAGAATCATTTTCTGGCTTTTAACTTTATCCGTTCGTACGTCGAGCTGGCTGGTTGTCCATGTAAACCTTGCGAACACCATACAGATCGCAATTTTAGAGATATACTGAAGCTTGAAAAAGCTTGGCAGATATCATAATGTTGGTTCTAGAACCTATTGAAATTGGTGATGATGGGTTCGTTATTTTTTAGGTCAAAAAGTGCTAAAAATAAAGCGTTTTTAATGAAATTTGCCACAATCAATATTTATAATATTCTAACGTTGTGTATGATTATACGGGGATCGATCCATCATTTCCCATAGGTCCCATACAACCCCCAATCCAAACATCACTTTGAAGAGCTTAAATTTTACATATATGTCGGTGTTGTAATAAGATTGGGACAAATTAGGATAAACATAAGCACAAATCAATGTGCGAAATTTTATGAGGGTCGGTCCATCATTACTTCTAGCGTATATTCCCAAAAAAACTCCTTTAATAACGCACAAATGTTAGTTCCTTAATAACTGCACTCATAAGCATTTACAACCAACAATGTGGCGTAAGGTATTAAATAGTCGGGCTTGACCGACTTTAAATTCTTATTTGTTTTTATATTGAGAAGAGTTTTGACTGATAAAATGACTTTTATTTGGATTTCAGTTAAACGGATCATGCATTTTTTATTACAGATTTATTTTTTTATAGTAAAAATAAAAACAATTTAAAACTCTTATTTCTCCTAAGAATTCCAGAATTGAGGTGTTTTTTATATTTTTTTTTTTTTTTGGTAAATTCATATAAAATAAAAAAAAATATTGTATTTAACTCAATTCTACGTGATCAGTATGTAAAATAAAGGCAGTTTTAATAATTTGACCAATAAACTGAAAAAAAGTACTTTTTTTCGAAAAGAGAGAATTTAAGCTTTTTTCAAACAATTGAAAAAATACGGACTAAAGTTCATAATACTAAGCTCTTGTCATGTTTAATCCAGAATTAATTCCATTATCATCAATATCTTTATCACGCATATTTACATAACTCTTTTTATACCCTCCAGCATCACAAGTGGTTAAGAGAGTTTGCTAACTTTGTCATTTCGTATGTAACGCTAAGAAAGAATCATCTCAGACCCCATAATGTATATATTCTTACATTTAATAAAAATCTGAATCGATTTAGCTATGTGCGTCTATCTGTTTTTGACACGCTCACGTCCACAATAATTGAAAAAGTTTAATGAAATTTGACCTGAGTACTTGTTAAAGTCCTGAGAAGTTTCCTTTTTAAACCCAACAAAATCGATTGAGTATACCAAAAGATATAGACCGATATCTGTGGCATCTTTTTAATTCAAGCAAAGAACTTTCATTCCAAAAATTATTGAAATCGGTTCAGTCGAAAAAAGTCATAAACAGAAATTTAACTAATTTTACTTTTGTAACAGTATATGTGAGTGTGTATGTACGAACATATTTATTTCACACGCATTTGTGGAGGGGAGGGTATGAAAGATTCGTCATAGCCGATTGTATCATTCTTATTTGTCTTTGTATCTCAACTTCCAGGAAAATAGAATTTTCTGTTATATCGTTATTAAGTAAAAAGTTATTATTAAATAATCGGAAGTTAGTTGAGGTATAAATTAAAATACAACTATGTATTTAATTAAGTTAATCAACCGTTAACTCGTGCATGCATGTAGTATTTTGCACTTAATACTTAATTTTTATTTAATTGTACATCAATCTTCCATCATTTAAAAGTTATTGTATTTTTTTATTTCAGTTTGCAAACACAGATAATAAGAATATTTCTGTTAAGTCATGTTGAAATGGCAGATATTTAATCTAAAATTTGTATTAAAAAAGATAATAAATCATTTATTAACCGGTATTAGGAATATATTTATTATTGAGAATCTAATTGTAATAATAAATAAAAACAAAAATAACCGGTTACTATAATCTACAACACAACAAGTGGTAAAGTTGTGATTCCTTGTGTAGCACCAAGAAAGAATCATTTACGATTCTAACTGAGAGATCTTGGTGAAATTTGCCCCTTTTCTGGAAAGTTATATGAGAGTTAGAAAAAATGATGGACTCACTAGTATAATGTCGCACACCAGTTATAATACTCAGAATAGCCACGTATGTATGAGTGTTAGACAATTCAAAGTGATATTTGGAAGGGTGGTTGTATGGGACCTAAGAGAAATAATGACTCATATATAATCGTATAATATGGCACATCGTTTAAGAATATCAAAAGACTTATTTTTTCCTATTCCGGGGGGATATTTGGACGGACATGGTAATCGTCGGTTAAAAATGGTGGTTACGAAAAAGGAACGACCCTCGTATAATCTGATTTTCTGATTTATTCTAAAGTGTGTAGTACATTATTGTGACACAAAAATTTATATTAAATTTATACTTTTTAAAATTAATTTTCTGGTGGGAGGGGGTTATATGGGGGCTACAAGGAATTATGTACTGACTCTCACATAAATGTGCACATCGATTTTTGCTTATATTTATCTTAATTTTACCAATTATTATTACAATACCAACATATATGTGAGATTTTTTGCCTTAAAAGTGCTATTTGGAAGGGTGGTTGTATGGGACCTAAGATAAATAATGGCCCGATCCTCGTATTTTGCACATCGTTTAAGAATATCAAAAGACTTACTTTTTCCTATTCCGGGGGGGGGGTCATTTGGACGGACATGGTTAATCGTTATAATTAAAAGTGGTGGTGGCATTATTTATCTTCTCATTAAAAACAATTGCACAAACGCATTATATCCAAACAAACCACCTACGTAGGGTACATAAATGTGACATAAGTAGTGTATTTAAAAACCGAACCCAGAAACCGGTTTTTGAGATGAAGTTGTTATAAATGATTACTTTAATATAAGAACAAATACACTATTTCGATTATGATGGAAACATTACTTCAATGTCCGTCCATATAAAGGGCATTACTCGGTATATGTTTTTTATTGATTAAACTGAAATTTCTATGAAATAATAATTTCTTCTATAAATTTTGAATAAGAAAACAAAAACCGATTAATCGTTTTTTTTTTCATCTTAAGATTTTCATCAAAAATAACGATTTTTAATATGAAATACAAATGATTACAAATTAACGTTCTTTTGCTTAAAAACGCAATATTAAGCAAGATTGAGCCATTTTAAGATTTTCATCAAAAATATCGATTTTTGATGGGAAATACAAGTGATTACAAATTAACGTCCTTTTGCTTAAAAACGCAATATTAAGCAAGATAGAGCCATTTTAAGATTTTCAATAAAAATATCGATTTTTGGTATGAAATACAAGTGATTACAAATTAACGTCCTTTTACTTAAAAACACAATATTAAGCAAGATAGAGCCATTTTAAGATTTTCATTAAAAAATATCGATTTTTGGTATGAAATACAAGTGATTACAAATTAACGTCCTTTTGCTTAAAAACGCAATATTAAGCAAGATAGAGCCAATTTAAGATTTTCATCAAAAATATCGATTTTTGACAGGAAATACAAGTGATTACAAATTAACGTTCTTTTGCTTAAGAACTCAATATTAAGCAAGATAGAGTCATTTTAAAGTTTTGACCAAAAATATCGATTTTTGGTATGAAATACAAGTTATTACAACGAAAATTGTTGTCAAACGTGGGAATCATTTGCGTCATCATTAAGGCATAAAACAAACTATTTCCTTACAGTTTAAACCATTAGAAAGCAGGATAATTTAGTCTCATAAAAATTAAAATCGGGATACGTTTAAACGGAAATGATGATAATAATGCAACAATTACATCATTTTTGTAGCGTGTATTTAGTGTTAGCGAAAAATGTAAACATTAAGTTAACCTTACGCTCAGAAAGCAATATGTGAAGCCTGTCGAATGAAGCAAATCAACGGCTAAGACGAATGCTCTTTATTTGGAGAGATCAGATAGTGTGTTTTGTATTATGAGTTGTGAATATAGAGTCGGGCAATCACAAAAGAATGTATAGTCGGGCTTGACCGACTACATCATATCGTCGGTTAAAAATGGTGGTTACGAAAAATTAAGGAACGACCCTCGCATCATTTCATTATATGATTTTTTTTAAAGTGTTTAGTACATTATTGTGACACTAAGATTTATATTAAATTTATGCGCTTTAAAATTAATTATCTGGTGGGAGGGGGTTATATGGGGGCTACAAGAAATTATGAACCTAAAATCGCATAATTTTGCATATCGATTTTTGCTTATATTGATCTTAATTTCACCAATTATTATTACAATACCAACGTATATGTGAGATTTCTGGATTTAAAGTGATATTTGGAAGGGGTTTGTATGGGACATATAAGAAATAATGAACCGATTTTCGTATATTTTGACACATCGTTTTTAAATATTATAAGACTAACTTGTACCGATTTAAATTGCTTTTACCAAATTTAAATCACTTTGTGTTTAGGACCCATTCAGGGAGGAACATTTATATGGGAGGTACCCGAAATATTGGATCAATTTCAGTAGACTTCTTTTTAGGCCAAAATCATAATATGTACCAAGTTTCATCGCAATATTTCAAAAATTGCAACCAGTAAACTGTTTAAAACGTTCACATGGAATGCCAGCCGGACAGACAGACAGAACGGTCGTCGTTAAATCGACTCAGAAAATGATTCTGAGTGGAACGGTATATTTAATGGTGGCACCATTTTTTAGCTTGTTATAATCATCAGCACAAACGCATAATTCCCCAACCACCTTCGGTGACGTGAATGTGAAATTTCATTTTATAATTTAGCCTCTGTTGGTCCTTCTGACAATATCTTTCAATCAATACAAAATGCCCACACTGGAACACACTAAACCGAATTTTAGTATAGAATTGACACAAGATTTTGAAAAATTCATATACAAAAAACTAGAGAACTTTAAAGGATAAAGAAGAATGTATTGAATCCATAATAACAATGTATAAAGATTAACTCAGATATCTGTTTATAAATTTTCATATAATGAACTAATTTTGCAGGTTAAAAACTTTGGACATAAGCGTGAAAACAACAGCAGACAGACAGACGAAAATAGCTAAATCAGATTTTGATTTTGGCTCAGGAATGTAAATTTCTATTAGATCTTTGATGATTCCTTGATGGTATTTTAAACGAAATATAACCTTATTTAAAATTTGTGGTGGTGGAGGATAAAAAAGAAGGACACTCTAATGTTTCGGATATTATATTAGATCTGTGAAAAAGGCATGATCTGAATTTCAGTGTAATAAAATTATATAAAACTGACGATCATAATTATAAAACTAAAATTTATTTGAGATTTAAAGATTTTAAAATAGATAACGTTTTTATGGGTTAACATACATTTTGGTCGTCCTTTGCTGTCGTACTACCCTATAGTCTCTATTCGTAAGAAAAACCTTATTAAAACTAGAAAATGGTGGTCCAATAATTGCAAGATCGTCATAACATGAAAGACTTCATTTTTGACATAAAAACCATAATAATAAATAGTTAATAAGTTTTTTTTAATATATGTCAATGCTGTCCCACTGTGTTTTGGTACTTTAACCAGGAACTTTAATTTATTTCTTCTTGTCTACCCAACAAACCAAACCATAAACGAAATGTAAACTTATCATGAAAAGTTTTTGACAACATTTCATAAGTATACTTATTATAGGTTTATTTAATCAAAATTATTAATAATTTTATTCCTAAAGCAACAATTTTTGTAATAATACTTGCTATACACTTGTGGCAATAACAATATTTACAAATGTGATTGTAAAAGATTAAGTGTTTTTGTATAAAAAGTCTTGTTTTTGATTAAAAATCAAAATCTGTGTTTAATAAATGACAATTAAAATAAAATACATTATTCGTAAGGAATCAAAAGAAATTATTGAATGATAAATGACCCAACATAAGTAATTTGTGTGAAGTTCCAACCAGCTCCTCCAGTCATATGAGTTCCCAAATAAGTGATGCAAATTTGAATACAAATGAAAATGAGATTTCAAGATTTCTGACAAAACTTTTCGGATAAATTTGTAAGTTTAATAAAGCCAATTTTGTTATTGCTTTCATTTGTTCATTGATTTTGTATTTACAGGTAATCAAGCTTCAAATTCATCAAAACCTGCATGCGGAAGTTGTTAACAGATGAGTTAACGGAAAATTTATGTCGGAAATGAACAGGGGAAAAAAATGTGCGTAGCTTAGGTACATTAAAAGCCATAAGAAGTAAATATTATATACATTATTTATTCTTTTAAAATAAATAAAGTTTACAATTTTATAGATGGCGCCATTTTATAACTTTTTCAATTTTACAAAATAGAAAAATTGGAAAAATTAAATCGAAATAAATTGTAAAAATTCAAAAATATATAAAAATAAAAGCTATTAATTCAATTGAGCTTCTAAACTTATAAAAATATTACGAAAATAAGCTTACATCAGGCATATTTCAAAAACTATTTCCATGTAAGCTTTTTCTATAATTGCAATCTAAGTGTTTTTAATTTCCTTAATAAAATAATTGTTAACAAGTGTTTCATAACAATTATCATAACACTTTTGCAAGCCTTATGCCAGTAAGTTTATTACAAACTTATTTTAAAGCATTTTGGTTTGTTGGGTAATTTTTCTTTTATTAAAATATCAATTTATAATTAATTATTATACTGGTCTTTTGTTCTTAGTGAAAAAAACAAATAATTTTTCCTGTTTAGACATAAATTTTAATAATTATTTTATATATTTTTATTCTTTTTCTATTTTCTAATAATTATTTTTGGCGTTGTATTTTGGTTTAATTATTGTGTATTTTTTGTGAAAATTTTGTTATTTTGCGGACCGTCAACCAAGTGTAACATTTTCTAATATTTATTTAAAAAAGTATCAAAATAATTATTTATTTATCTCTTTCCATTTTTACATTTGTATTTAGCGTTTGACCATTATTTTTAATTATTATTAGAAGCAAAAGTGTAAAAAACCTTTAAACGTTTATAGAAAAACGCTTAAAATAAAATCCCAATTAAGTTAAAGTTACAAGTTCAAAGTCATAAATAATGAAATATTTAATAGGAAAATGTTTATAGAATAAAGTTAATTAAAATTTTGTAATAATTTCAATAAGATTATATAACATTATTAAGTTGTAAAAAAGTAATATCAGGGAAGTATTCGATCACAATTGAATAAATTAAATTTTAATTTTTTTATACAAAATTGCAAGTCGACCAAAAATATGACAATTTAGTTTTATATACGTATAGTTTATTTCAATTTTCATACTGTGCTTATACTTATGTCCATGACTGTATTATTTTAAAAGTTCTAAATTAACATAAACATACACTTATTACGGATTCATATATTTATAAAGTTCTTGTGGAAATATTGCCTAAAACTTTATTGGGAACTTGGCATATTTCCTTAGTGATTTGCAAGGATTATCGAAGGAGTGATATCGAAAAATTCTTATCATACATATTTGTTTACAAAAAATATTTTTATAGTTTTAAGATTAAAGTTTTTATGGTGTTTTCTGTTAGTTTGCTCGATCAGGTTTTAAATCGACCGCATTTTGGGACGCTTTTTTGAGCTTTTCAATTCTTTTGACACAAGAGCCCAATATATTTTCTTTGACCTTTGCTTCGGGCAGTTTGGAGGATTTCTCTCTCTTGTGGTACAAATACCACATTAATACTCTTGTATCACTCAAAGTCTTGACAGGAAACCAATTCGGCCTTTATGAAGTCTTATAAATGGAAGCAATCTATGTTGTTTACATTCCTTAATGTAAATTTCGGTATTTAGGGAACCCGTTGTAACAAATGATTGGCTTCTTTTGCTGAAATTGCATATTGCTCGCCATACCAAGAACTTTTTGGAAATTTTTAACTATAAACTTTCTTAAACTTTCCCTCGAGCATCAGAAACATAAAATAAATCTTCCATATGCAGCAGCAAAAATATTATATTTTTTTAAGAAAACATGACATCAATTTCCGTACCTCTAAATTTTTAACAACGTTCCTGTCAGGAACATTTTGTGACGTATATAATTTTAAACCAGCATTAGCTTCAACAATCCGTTCTAAATAATGTGAGCACTGAACTAACCGGGCCGCTTTTCTTCTGGACAAAGTATTCCCAAAGCAAAAAACCAGTTTTTTTCTAAACGGACAAGTTCTGCCGGTTCATTTAATGGCTTTAGAAACTGCTTGACGTTAGAACTTTGAATGCTTGACCAACTCTTATTGGGAATTTGTTGGTCACTTATTTTAATCAGATTAACAATACTGATACGTTTTACTTCTATTTTTCGTTCAGTTCAGCAAAATTCACTTCTTCTTCACTGCACGAAATTGAAATTTTCACAAGCGAAATCAACTGCATCACTC
Organism: Cochliomyia hominivorax; assembly: GCA_004302925.2. Taxonomy (NCBI): domain Eukaryota; kingdom Metazoa; phylum Arthropoda; class Insecta; order Diptera; family Calliphoridae; genus Cochliomyia; species Cochliomyia hominivorax. The sequence goes on along the minus strand of PYHX02000495.1, from coordinate 38,674,998 downwards.
TTTACCACCTGATCAAAAAAGGTGAGAGTGAATTCCGACAGTTAACCAGCCAAAAATTTTGGAAGTTACATTTGATTTCTTCAGAGCGTTCTACTACAATCATGCACAAGATGCGAAGTAGAAATAAAGTCCTCAAAGCATTAGCCGGCAGTACTTGGTGTATGAATAAATAAACCTTATTGGTTGCATATAAAACGATTTGCCGTCCAGTAGCGAATTATGCTGCTCCTGTGTGAGCACCGTATCACTTAGCGATACGCAGTGGAAAAATATCCAAAGCTGTCAACGTGCAGCCTTAAGAACCATCAATTCACCATCTAGATAAGAAATCAAAAATCCTTCCAATAAACGAACATAATAAAATGCTAATTAAGCAGTTCCTTGTAGGATGTCATCGGAGAAACTACCCTAACTTCAATATTCGGAGTAGCCGCCGAGACATGTAAGAAAGACTATTTGTATATACGAACATTTTTACATAATATGTGCAAGATTCTTGGATCAGATTCGTATATGACAGCATTGAACGACATTCACAGAGGTGCCTCAAGTCCCGCAGTTTTATGTTACCGTATGAATATCGTGCTTGGAAGCGGCCCATTGCCCATTGCAGACAATAAACAGATTTTGCCGCGGTCAAAAAGAGTATTTTTGGCACAACTGGGATCGGGATGGAGCAACATGCTGTATGCCTTTTAGTCACATATTGACCGTGCCGTCCTAAACCTATGTCCTGCATATGGTCAAGTACCACATGATACACGACATCTCTTCAACTCCCAGTCCAATCCAATGTCACCCTGTCCTGAAGACTAAACCAATCGAGGTTGCCAGTTTCCTTGGCCTGGAGTTGAACAACAACATGAACCCAAATGTACTTTTTCTCTCAAGCTGTTACAACAACAACATCTGACATGTTTTACAAAGGTAACTTGGGAAAAAATCAAATAAAACTTTAGTTAAAAGTTTTTAGGAAAAACTTGTGTTAGGAATTTGTCCATCTCACTCGTATTTCAATAGGCCAAAATAATATCAAGTCCAATTTAAAATATATAACGTACAAATTTTAAATGTACAGCAAGTCTGACGGACGGGCAGAAATAATTAAATCAACTCCAGCATTTCATTGTGTGCGTCTAATTATGTCTGTGACTGTACGTTTTTGTCCAATTTTACATTCTTGAGAGAATATTATTTGCAACGATTCTCTATGTATACAATTTCTTTAGTCTCTCATCTCAAATGAATTGTTTAGTGAATTTTCAAAAAAATCTTAACAAATTTCAAGATGGTCAACTTTGGAAGACCACCATTTATCCCCCTGATCCACTAGGGGCATATTGTCTTCCAAATCAACAGGATGATAAATTTTATTAATAAATCTTTAAAGGTTCAAAAGTTTCAGACTTAAAAAATTGTATTTTAAAAATTAATGACCAGAAAAATGTTAAATATTGTTTTTCAAAAAATTCAAAAGGTTAAATGTGAGTTAAGATTATTTCCCTATTACTCCATTGAATCGCTCCTATTAAACTAGTATTTTTGTCTTAATTCAAACCTTAGAAAAATCTTAATATTCATTGTAAAAAGACTAAATTTATTTGTCAGAAAAGTTTAATGTTTTTGTTAAAATACAATACTAAAACTAATTATATCGGTAAATCGCCGAATAATATAAAATAATTAAGAATTCTATATACGACTGGGCCGTATCTTAAATACCCTCCACCACTTTATTGAAGACAATTATCTGTTTGTCTGAATTTCGATGGATTTGGTTATTCAAGACAATTAGAAAAATAATCGAGCCAAACTTCAACAGAATTGGCCATAATTTACTACTTTTATAAGATCAAAAATAAGGGTCATATAGGGGATCTATAGCAATATATGGACTGAGATTGTCCATTAAAAATAGTTTATATTAAATACAGTTATAAAAATAATTGTGTCGAATTTTAATAAAATTGATCTTTATTTATCAGTTTTATAAGCTCAAAGAGGCAAGGGGCCTGATATGGGAGCTATATCAAAATATGGATCGATATTAATAAAATTAAGACGGTCAGAAATTTAATTGTGCCAAATTTTAATAGATTTCGTTCAAATTTCAAAGTTTTATAAGACCCGGCAAACTTCGTTTTGCCAAAAGAAAAATGTTGCTTTGTATGGACGTTATCCCTCCCCCTCATGTTATCCTTCCCATGTTTCGTCCAGTAAAACAGTTCCTTGAGAAAGTTGTTGGGACCTAATTTGAGAACTATCGCTGTTATAGTTCTTAAGATATTCGATAATCAATATTTGTTTTGTATAGGGGTACCTTTCCCTCTGGTCCTATCGGAATTCTATATGGCTTATGTTACTTTCGGGTATATTGGAATCATTCTTGCATCAAAATTGGTTCAGCCGTTTTAGAGTCTATACTTTACATACATACAAACATATATGTACACACAACCTATTTTATATATATAGATAAACCATATTCCGGGAAGGGGCTTTATATGGGAACTAGATCAAATATGACCCCAACACAATCTTGTTTCTTTGGGTTTATTATTGTATTAAAATAAATGTATCTGGCAAATTTCAGCAAATTAACTTTACAAAAATTGCGACCCATAGACACAGACACAGATTTTGGGGTGTATCAAAATTTCGTATATTTCCGTCTGTATCCGATCTTGATGGACATTTGCAAGATGATGAAGAACTGCATGTAAAAGTTAATTTTTTGTTTAAATCCATTTATGTTTTGTTGAAAATATTAGAAAAATTATTTTTCGGAAATTTGAAGTTGTCTCAGATATCGATGTATAAATTTTTGTTAATGACCCAAAATAGCTAGTTTCAAATAGAAAACAGAGGTACATAGCTTAATTGAGTCAGATTTTGATTTGATGTAAGAATATATATACATTATGAAATCTGCGATAATTCTTTCTTGGTGTTACAAACAGAATGACGAAGTTAATATACCCTTATGGTGGTGGAGGATATAATAGTGATTATAAAATGGTAATAAAAAACAAGAAAAATCATGAATAAAAATAATAAAAAATATTTTCAACAATTAAAATCAATATTAAAAAAAAACATTTTTAAAACTTATTTAAGAAAGAAAAATTATAAAATAAATATAAAATCAAAAAAAAATGTTACTGTTCTAGTAAACGTTTATATTCGGCAAGTATTTGCTCCTCTTGTATTAAAGGTAAATCTAAATAGTCCTGTTCATTGTCAGTTATTTCCTCGGTGAATCTTTCATATGCTTTTAAAGAATCCATTTCTTTTTTACACACATCCAAAGCTTTAGTTATCAAAGTATTACCACCCGAAGATGTTGAAGGTCCTCCATAATTTGCATTTTCCGCTAGGGTATTGCCAGCCTCTATCATACGTTCCATGGCAGTCATTAGTTCTGTTTCACTGCCATACATTTTCACTAGAAATTCTATCGCACTATCTAAACTATTTTGTGTAGTTTCTAAAGCCACACGAGCCATATCTTCATTGAAACCCAATTGTTGTAATTGTGCCAAAATATCATTATCAACATCAGCAGCAGGTGGTAAATTTTGTCGTAGTTCCTCAGCATTCGATTGTAAAATATCCAACTAAAATAAATTATTGGAATAAATAATTAACAAACTTCTGTAAAGAAAACAAACAAACAAACAAATGTACTTACCGCTTTTGGTACATCATTGTTGCAACGTTTTAATGCCTCCACCACTATATCACGCTCAAAACCCATTTCCATTAATGTACACACACTACGTGGATTAACCCATTCCTTATCATCATTTTTCGTTGACAATTTCTTATTTAATTGACGCTCTTTTTTCGATTTCATACGAGTTTCTTTGAGTTTTTCTTTTCTCTCGTGTATGAAATTTATAGAACGTTCTATATCGCCACTACAGGATCTTAAAGCTAAACGTGCCTCAAACGGTTCATAACCCATTTCTACCAGGGCAGCAACTAGATTGTCATCTACTTTAAGGGAACCAAGTTCTGTTTCAGCGGTTACGAATTTTTCATAAGCTTCATTACGACGATTTTGATGGAAGAGTAAGACACCTTGCAGGAGATGTAAACGCATGATTAAGGCTTTTTCAGGACTGGCATTTCCCTTAAGAGTTATTAAACGTTCAAAATTTTGTCCATATGAACGACGAAAACTTTTCTCACATAATTCTAAACGTCGTTGAGCATCAGGTAATTGGGTAACATTCTGTTTAGTGGTAAAGAAATATTTGAGAGAGTTTTTTTGCTTTTGCTTTTTAGGGCCATTAAATGATTTTTGTTAGCAGTTATGAGTTTTGACGATTTGTGGGGATTTGAATGAATGAGTTTGAAGGTTAGTTTTGAGTGTTAGAGTGGTGAAAGGTATTTAATTGTTTTTTTATGATGTTGATAATGATTTTGAACATTTTGAAACACAATAATAAACACTTTAATAACGTATTTGTACACAGACAATATCAGATACTTTTTTCTAAATTTATTTTGGTATAAAATTTGTTTATCTTAAATATTCTCTAAAGGAATATTTCGTCACATTAAAACAATCTACATTTTTCACTAAAAGCCTTCTACATCGAAACAAATTAGTATTATATCAGCAGTGGGAGGATGCAATCCTCGCATAACTATCTGAAGCCTGCTGTGGTAATGTCAGCTAAGAAAAAGATTGATCCTTCCCCTTCTGATCCTCTTAAAGGATTTCAAAAAATGTTTAAGAAATGATAAACTTTTCACATCGAACAAGGCTAAAAAGTCGTTTAGTATGGAATCGGGACTTTTGGCAACTGTCATCGATTGGAGTGATCCCGATGCTGGTATCAGAGCGAATCTATATCAAGAAATCCAATGTCGACTTAACAATATTACTGGCCTGGCTAGATTAGAACTAGTGAGGTAAAGTTCAAAGGTTCCATGTGGTCAAATGTCGACAAAGTCATTAACTGATATTTGGTCATCTCTCGCCAGGGGCAAGGCTTGAAATCATACCTGCATCACATATTCTTCTAAGGCCAATAATGACAGTGTGGATCGGTAAGAACGGCGAGAACTAGAATGACAGTATTGGAGGTGCAGAACGTGGAGCTGACAAATCGTAAGAGGCTGCGGGTGGTGCAGACATACCTGCATCATTGTAAGACGGCTTCAGATGAATTAGTAACGCATCTTCTCCGATCAAAAAACGACGTAGCCGTAATCCAAGAACGTTAGATAAATGGAAAGAAGGTATGCAGGTTAGTGACAGACAGAAATGTGTTGTTGGTTTCATAGAGACTGCTGACCATACGAGCAGCAACATACAGTAGTAAAGGGAGTACGTAGGTCAAAAAAGTGTAGAATTGGTACTGGGCATAACAAATGCACATAACATAACAAATGCACATTATTGCCTGGAGAAATCAGAGATGTCAACGCAAAAGGTTTTTGGAAAAGGGATACCTCCGACTTCTGCAGGATGTGTGGAGAGACTGAGGATCTGTGTCATTGTCTAAATCTGCAGAACGTAGGTTTAAGTTGTTAGGGGATGGGGAATGTTAATGGTCAGCCATCAAATTGTTATCAATTATTTTAAACAGCATAATTATGAATTATGATACATAATTATGAATTATGTATCTAAAGCAAAAAATAAAAATCATTTTCAAAGGAGCTCCCAACACATCCGATAGGAAAGCTATCCGGTAAGCTCAATGTTCGTACAATTTTTGGTATGAAATTTAAAGCTAATGCAGATTTAAATACATAAAGTGGTCAAAACATTTCAGACTGGAACTCTCCTAAAAATTTGGAGTCCAAACAACAGAGCACGGAAATTAAAGTCCACTTTTGTAAAAAATATTCTTGCTGTATAATGGATGGCGAAACATATTTTATATTGGTGATAAAGGAAAGTTTTTGACCCAAATGCAGTCAAAATTTCCCAAAAAGTTTCTGGTATGGCATACAATATGCAGCTGCGCTCTATAAATCAAGAAATTTATATTCATAAGAATTCAAAAATGTGTCCTTTTTTTAATATTTTAACCAAAAGAAGAAATAATCCTCCAAATTGCCCGAATCTAAGACCAGTGAGAGATATTAGACTTTTGTTAAAAGGTAATTGAAGAGCACAAAAAAGGTGTCCAAAAATGTGGTGGATTTAACGGAGATGGACTGCCTGTTCGAGCAAATGACAGAAAGTACTATAAAACGTTAATGGTAGGGTTACCGAAAATGTCTCAAAATTTCATCTCTAGCGATTAGAACTATAAAAGTATATTTTTGTAAATTTTAAAAATTTAAATAAATTAAAAAATTAAAACTGTTATTTTTGTGGTTTCAATTTTGTTAATTTATATATGTAAAGAACTGTTCGATGTTACTCCTTAGTCTAAATTTGTACACCAAAAAGTTTCATAACTATAACTTTTTGATGTTTTGTATATTCATGACATCAACAAGCAGAAAACTCCGTACCAAATTTTGTGCGGATCACTCCATAATTTCTCATATAATTCTTACTTTCGAAAATCACCTCAATTTTTGTAAATGTGAATATCATCAAAATGTAAACAATTAAATTTTATAAAAAAATACATTCATGCCTGCCTCATAATGAAGTCAATCATATAGTAAATCTTAACCGATTTTAACACTCATGTTGTAATCTTAAAATGTTTTCTATGTAATGAACCATAACTCTATGCGATTATGAATGATAATAAATGAAAATCGTAACATACCTTTAGGCACAAATAACACCAAACAATATCCAAATTAACTAAAGCATAATTGTCCACGGATTCTAAAAATTTCGAATTGCAGGTTATAAATTTTTCATCTGCCTCCAATAACAGAACTAAGGCTTCATCGTATTGTTCACGTTTCATGGCAGCACGTGCCTTCTCAGCATAGCCTAAGGCCATTAAAAGAGCACGATTTTCGGCGGGTGGTAAGAATACAGGATTGCCATCTTGATCTTCCATCTCAAAATACAAACAAAAAATATAATATATAAAAATTAATATATAACATCATAATATACCTCAAATAATTGACGACTTGAATCTACAATGGCCTCTACATCCATTTTTATTTTTCGTATACGATCATACATATTATCCTCATGATTTTGACCATTTGATTTATCCACATCACTTATGATAACCATTAATTGTTGATTATTTTTAAGGTTTTGATTTTCCAGGGATCTATCAGAATCTAAAATTTTACCAGCTGATATACATTTTATGCGACTGGCATCTATAATGTCTAATGATTTAGCTATGATAGCTTGTAATTCTGAGCCTAATGATTTGAGGGCACATTTAACTTCAATGATATTTTGGGTGCCTTGTTGATTGTTAATACGTCGCACACTGAAAGTAGCCAAACCTAGTCAAGGAATAGAAATAAAAAATTTGAGTATGCAAAATATTTTACACAAATCTTCCGTACTTACCAGTCTCTTCAAACTCTTTGCGTGCCGCCAATTTTCTCAAAGCTCCTTCTTGCAATTCGGTTAAGGCCAATTTGCAATTGGATTTGCTCATACCCAAATCTTGGCTAAAATTATTAGCTAATTTCTAAAAATAATTAATTAGTTTAAATTTAAAAAATCATTTAAATTTTTTATACACTCACCTCAATTTCTTCCTCCACACAACCAACTCCTTCATAGTAATAAGGCTCCAGCCACAATTTAATACCCAACAGTTGTAGACGTGCTCTTACTTGTATTATTATATTATCTATTTGGGACATCTTATATGAACTCCAATTGTATTCCAATAATCTTTTCGAATAATTTCGATTTTCTGTATTTTCGATTTTCTTACAATGACAAGCAAATTTTAACAAATTTCACAACAATTTGTTGAATATTATTTTCCTTTTCATTAATTCCTTCTCTATTTTTTATTTATTTTCTATTTGCTTCACAATTTCCTTTGTTTATATTAACTTTTCTTCTTTATTTATTTTTGTTTTTGGGGTTTTATTTTGAACACGTTTTTTCTACGTTGCATTTCGCTGTGTGTTGGAGAATTTACTGTAAAATTGTTGTTTTCTTTGTCTACCACGTAGCAATTGTTGTTGTATTTATAAGTTTGTGGGGAAAATGTGGAGAGACAGCTGTTTTGCAGAAGTAAGTTGAAACTAAAGTTGCCAGATCATTTAATTTATTAGGTAACGATACTAAAAGAAACAGACACATTTAAGAGAATATAAAAAAGATAAATGAAGGAACTATTAAGGAGTGAGATCAAAAAATGTGTTCACTCATCAGTTTTTTTTTTAATTTTTTAACAGAAAAAAATTTCCTATATTCATGAATTAAAACTTAATATTTAACATAACATATAACATTTTTGTAGTTTTAATAATATGTAAAGAAATTTGAGCTTTATTTGTTTTTAAACCTGCATTAGTTTTAACTATTCGTACAAATTTTCCGAACACTGTTCTAACAGCGCTGCTTTCCTACAGGATGTGTTGGGAGCTCTTTTGAAAATAAAAAAAATATTATGTGGACCTTTTCTCCGGTACTGTATAATATCATTGCAAACAGTTTAACGGCAGACCATTGAATGATTGGCCAAATAGGACAAAGTTGGATTTTGTCCAAAATATTTAACAACTTTTTTTCCGGTCACTTGTGGTAATTAGATATTCATTTGTTTGACATTAAACATTATAATTTATACAATAAATAAAGAAATTGTATAATAATATAATAATGGGTAGCTTAAATAAAAAATGTGTGTTAACATTTTTCGATCTTAATTCTTATTATTTCTTATTTTCGACTGAATATAAGAAATAATGAACAGCTATAGCAGTGTTTTCCTTCAATATTAAAGCAATATCACACGAGCAAGTTTTAACCCCTTTCATATTATTGTTTTTACTATTTTCCCGCACAAATGACGTCCACTTCTTGCCTGATACTCACATGTTGGGCCGTCTTTAAATCATTTTATAATTCCAGAAATGATGGTGAGTAGAGTTTTATTTTGTTTGTACACATTTAAATAGCTTTTCTTCATTTTTAACTAGAAGTGTCGTTAACGATTTATTTTTAGATTAGTTACCGTTATTAAATTTTGATATATGATGCTATATTACTCGAATGTATACAAAAGTGTTTGTAAAAGCGAAAATTCTTAAATTTTCTTTAATGTTTGGATGCAGTGACGGTGTTTTTGTTCACAAGAATTATGAACTTGAAGAAATAAATTATTATTTTAGTCAATGAAAGAAAAATAATTTTAAAAAAAATTATTCAAACTTTCTTAAAGACAAAAGACGGTGACTTTTATCTATGTATGTGTATGTCCATTTTGTAAAATATTTGCCTTATCAGAATCTATCTTATTGGTTAGAAAAAAGGCATTTATTCTGTTTTGATTTATAAATTCTTATTCGAAATGATAAAATCTCGCCATTTTAACTTCTTTTGATTCGCCTCTAGAAACAAATGAAACTGAAACAGTAAATATCAAATATTGTTTACATATTTTTTACACTCCATTTAATTAAAAAAAATTTCATAGTCAAGCAAACAAAATACAACAAAACGAAATTGAAGTAGTTTTTGTCAATATAAACAAAAACAATTTCTGCATTGTTATGATTGAAAGAAAAAAATAAAACAAAAGCCGGCAATAATTATGAAGAAAAGAAGAAGCGAATTTAAAAAACAAAACAAAAAACAGCTGATATGGCAACTTTAATGGATTTTGCGCAAATATAAGCAACAACAAGTTGACATATACGCAAAAGCTGCAAAAAAAAACAACATAAAAAATAACTGGGAGCAAAAACAAAAAGAAAAAAAGAAGAATACAAAAACAATATAACCGACATGTTTGCAGAATTTGTTGTTTGCTATCGTTGTCTGCTTATTGTGGGGCTGCTGCTGCTCTATCAGTTGCTTGGTGGTGTTCGTTTGACAAAAAAGTGACGTGTTGGATATCGTGAATTTTACGGGGAAACATAAAGAAACCACAAAATTCTTTCTTTTTTTCAGACAAAATTCAGCTAAATAATAGAAATTAATGCGCAGTGTTAAGTAAAAGAAAGAAATCAAACAGAAAAAATTACATAATTTTTAAGCTTAAAAAAGAATTTTTAAAACTTAAAAAAGTGTTAAATAAAAAAAATTCCATAAAAAGTAAAGTCATTTAAACTTGAAAAAGTTTAACTAAAAAAACAAGGTTGAAGGTCATTTGTTAGAAAATTTTCTTTTTTATAAAAAATGCTTGAAATGCTTCTTTGCGTTGGCGATTAGAGTGAAAAATCAATGAAATAAACCCGAGAAAAGAAGAATATTTGAAATGTTCTTTTTCATTTATAAAAAAAATTATTAACAAGAAAAGTTTGTGTCTGGCATTTGTGTGTATATTTTTGTTAATTAACTTTGTGAATGTGTTTTTTTGAATAAACAAAAAATAGAACAATAATTTAATATTAAATGCATTCATTACAAAATTATTCCAATAAAACTTTACTAAAAACATCAACAATTACTAACCTACAAATTCAACAAACAACAACAACAACAGAAGAAGAATCAAATTACAATAAACGTTTGCAGCAGTCACACCTCAATTTTGAGACCACAAAAGCAGCAACAACACATTTCCAAAATCATCCTGCTGCTCCAACTGGAACACCAACAACAACAACTAAGACAATCTTAAATAAACAACAAGAATAAGTTGTAAAAAAACACAAACCAAAAAAATGTCTTACACTGAATTGGAATCAGGTTATCAGGATTTACGTCAACAGTCTTCACAACAAGCGGCTGCAATTTCATCGCAAACACATGCTGCTGGCTCTGTAATAGGAAATAGCGGTGGCGTTGGCGTTAGCGTTGAAAGAACTCATCAACGGCCTGGATTTTTTCTTGGTCATGATGGCAATGTAATTTTCATTTTCAAACTTCTTAATTAATTATTAATTTCCATATTTTGTTCATTTTAATTATTAATTTATTTTATGTTTATCGTAGTATTTGTTTGTTTTCTAATATTTATATTTATACCCTACATCACTATTGGTCTCACTTTCTGAGTCGATTTAAAGATGCCTGTAAGCCTGTCTGTCTGTCAGTCCATCAGCTTGTCCACGTTAACATTATGAACACCTTAGAATTCACAATGTTTTAGATATCTTGATGAAATTTGGTACATGTTATTTTTTGTCGGTCTAATATTTCAGGAACTCCCATACAAATGTCCTTCCAAAATGAGTTTTTTAAGGTCATAAAAGTCCTAAATATGAAGGGATTTCAACGTCATTCAACAAAATTAAGTCTTATAGTGTTCTAAATCTATGTGTGAAATTATGCGAGGGTCGCACCATTACTTCTCATTCCAAATATCACTTTAAATGGCAAAAATCTCATATAGGCGTTGGTATTGAATTAAACAACTTTTTATATTAAAATTAATATAATTTCAAATCGAAGTTCGAAATTATGCGAGGATCGGTCTAGAAAAAATTATTTTCAAACACATAAATTTCACTTAAATGTCAGTATCATAATAATGTACTGCCAATTAATCATAAATTCCAAAAGTGAATTATACGAGGGTAGTTCACAAACATTTCATAGCTGTCATTTACAATCAACAATGTGGTGTATGGTAATACAAAGTCGGGCTTAACCGATGTATTTTGATTTGAATCGAGTTCCCATCCTTTTTTCATTATTTTTGCATGTTTGTATGTATAAATTAATGTTTGTATTTGTTTGTACATGCATATTTAGAAAAATCAATAAGTTTATATTCTTCTTTTTCCACAGTGAAATGGCCTTGAGTAAAAACATTTTGTAAATATTTTATGTGTATGTATCTGTATCCCATGTAAACATTACTATTTTTTTTTCTTTTTTTGTATGTTGCGGCTGCTGTGTTACATGACAAATTTCAATGTCAAGTTTAGATGAAGTTGAAAACTTTTTCTATATTAATAAAATAGTATGAATATAGAGGCATAATTTGCTTCAAGTTGGTAAAGAAAAGTTTGTGGAAACAATTGAATAACCAGCAAAAGATTTGTGATTTATTTGAAATAATAATACTTAATTGAGTGGAGCATCTGGGTAAATAAACTTAATTATGAATCTAATATTTTTGGTTTTGAAAACAGATTAAGATTGATAACGTCAATGGTGAAATTGAAATTAATGCATAAAATATTTTCATCGATAAAAACTATACATAAATTAAATTTAATTACAAGTTTTAAAATATATGTAATATTCTAATATTCATCACGATATTCGAAAATATAGTGAATGTATTTATTTTTGGTGATCTATTTAAATTAACATATTTTGTCAAAAAACTACAACTTCGGATGAATAAATTTGTGTAAAGGAACGTTTTTATATGTTAAAACTTCGAAATGGCACAGTGCTTCCCAAAAAGTTTTGAAACTAGTTAGGAATAAGAAAAATATCTCAGAGTTAGAACTGAGCTGTTTTCGTATTGGTTTGGAGGTTGGAATTTGGTTGACTTTCCAAAATGGTCATCTCAGATATATTGATTTTTAAAAAGTTCCCCAAAATTTGATTTCTTAACAGAGATCAAATAAATTTTGTATAAAGATGGTCATTTTAAATCTCTATAAAATTTTTTTCATTAATTTTTAGGTTTATTTTTTTAAATTACCCTACATGAGCGTCACAAATGGTATTCAAATCTTAAAGTGTATAAAAATAAATCAATATTTTCTCAAACGGCAAAAAGTCTTGCAAGGTGTTTTGGATGGTTTCGTAATTTTACGATGTATTCTTCCCAAAATATATGAAATGCACAATTTTATTTGAAGTCTCTTGGCTTTAATGTGACGACGCACTCATTCTCTAGTTGCTTAGCCATTTTATCAGACAACTGAAATATATATCCAACTATCTCAAAACCTTGCATGAGTCCCGATGGGAACTACGTATCGTCGTATCATCCGCAAATGTTGATATAAACAGATTTTTACTCCTTGATAAGTCGCAGGTGTACAATCGTATTTATGTCAAAATCACCTGTAATAGAGGAATTTTATTTCATTTATAATAAACGGTGAGTTTAATTGGAATTCATAAATTTGTTAGTATATGATGGCAATAAACATTTTATGTAACGAATTAGTCCTTTATAGCAAACTTTCTCAAATGTCTGAGTGACATCTAAAAAAATATTTCCTTAATTCATATGTTTTACGATTTACTTGTTCAATAGTGTTATTTTTTCGTGAAATCGAATCCAACGTTTATTCTGACTGTTACGAAGATGAAAAATATGTAGAAAACCTTTAAATTTGTCGATAGTAAATTTATAACTTCATTCAGACTTTCTAATATGGAATGTTCCACTTTTACGTGTTAGTATTTTTCGTTCCAATTCTTCCTACTAGTGATCGGCAGTTCTGGTGACTGCAGAGAATGTGGCAAATCATGTGACGTATTATATATATCTTCACATTTGTGAGCTAATGTCCCGGATTATTATCGTGTTGAAATATGAATGATTGTGGTGAAATAAACATCTCTGAACTTTTCTTTAATATTAAGCTAATATTTTTATCCATCATTTTATCAGAAAAGATAAGTTCCAATCTCCGCAGCGAACATCCAAATCCAGAGCGTTATTTCTGCGTCATCTAAGGGAGAATCTGTTTTCAACCTTCCGCAGGTATAAGCGGTTTTCTTCTAGTTATTGTTGAATTTTAACCAGCATTGAGTAGCAACGTATGAATGGTTTTTACATGTACTTCCTTAACAAAAACTACTTTTTTCATATGGATATTATTAGTATTGGATCAACTTTTACTTTTTACATGTTCTCTTTCAGTTAATTTATTGTAGGATTAGATTTATCTTGGTCATGCAGACGTACACTAATCATTCGATGAGCTCCAGTAGTTTCTCTTAATTTGGTACTCATTGTAAATTTTGTATGACAAGTCATTTCAGGTGAGGATTTGGAAGTTGTACCTATAATTTTGTCTCACCGAAAAGTTTTAATATTCAAAACTTGCGTCAATGGATGTTAAACAAACACATTCGATTTTATAATATAAAAATTGATTGAAAACTTTTTATTACTCGAAAATTTTTTAATTTTCAAATAAATAGTTTTCTAAATTCTGAAAAATTTGTTATTGAACTCAGCAGTCACTTTTGTAATTCATATTTGTCCACTGTAATTGTTTTATTCTTCCTATGATGTTCATTAATGTAACTCATCATCTAAGATTTCGTGTTAATTCTTATTAGGAAAGTTATTAGGAAAATATTATTCATTAATAATAAAATAAAATGATTGAAGTCATATAAATCATGGACTAAATTTTAGAAAACTTTAGAAAATATTCAAAATTTAAAAGCAGTGAGATCGAAAAATTCTTAAAATTTGACAGTATTATTTTAAATGTAAAACAAGTCAGTTATTACGTTTAATGTCAAACAAATGAATAAATTGTTAATCTGATTAAAATGACTGACGAGAAAAAAGTGCGTACTAAAACTATTAAATATTTTCAACAATAATCAATTTGATCCAACAAGCATTCAAAGGTCCCTTTTCAAACTATTTCTAATGTTATTTCACTGTATTGGAGAAACTAGTACGTTCATAGAAAACCAGGTTCAGGAAGAAGGAAAAACCCGCATGATGTTTCGGTCAGCTCAGTGCTATTAAGTAGAAAATGTTAAAGGTCATGCAAATTTAAAAACAAACAAGGGTCAAAAAGTTCCAGACAGAAACGCTGTTAAAAATTTAGAGGCGACATAGACAGAGCATGATAAATGAATTTTAGTTTTCTAAAAAAATATATTTTTGCTTCATAATGAATGACGAAACGTATGTTCTGGCTGATTCGTCATAACTTCCTGTCAAAAATTGTATGTTGTTAATGCTCGAGGAAATGTTGAAGAAAACTTTAGGGCTTAAATGCAATCAAAATTTCCTAAAAGATTCTTGTTTTGGCAAACAATATACAATTGTTAATCATTTGTTACAACATGCTCTATTAATACCGAAATCTACATCAAGGAATGTTTACAAAAAAGGGCTGCTTCCATTCATAAAACTTCATAATGTGTCCACTTATTTTTGGCCTGATTTGGCATCTAGTCACTATGGTAAACAAGCCTTTGTGTGGTATAAGAACAATAATGTTCAAACTGTCGGAGCTTAGGTTAGTGGAGAAAGATATTGAGCTCTTGTTAACTGAAAATTTAAGATCACGCAAAAGTGTCCAAAAATGTGGTAGATTTGAAACAGAGAACGAATAATGAAAACATTATTGTAAGGGTTTCCGAAAAAGATTCAAAATCCAGTGATTTGAATTATAAAATTATATACTTTTTAAATTTTAACAACAATTTCAATCGAATAAAAAAATAAATCTGTGTATCTTAAGAATTTTTAGATCTCACTCCATAAAAACTTGAATTAAGATTTCTTTGACATGTTTCTATTAACATTCAAAAATTTTTGAAATCATCACATGCTAATTTAATTTTCAACAAAATAAATTAAAGTATATTTAGCAAAATTAGCATAATTGACACTTAAAAAAATAATAAAGAATATCACAAGAGCACACTTTTGTGTAAAAATATATCAAAAAATCGAATCAGTTAATATTCTCGTTTTTATTTTCAACACCATTTTTTTAAACAATTTTGTTTTGAAAATTGTCTTCTTTGTTATATATTTTGTGGCAATTTTACAGCTGTTGTTTGACCTATAAAGACATTTACATACTTATTGCTAAATTTGTAATTAAAATCTATTTTTATGTAGAGTCTTTCACTATATATTATATTGAAAATTGAAAGAAAGCAAAAAAAATATATGTGAAAAACAAATAATTGATAAATTGCCAAAAATAAATAATTAAAATTAAAACGGAATATTAGTTCTTAAGTGCCGAAAAGGTTGAATGTATACAAGAAAACCCGGTAGTAATAATAATGGGAAATCGTTTTGAAAAATTGGTATGTGCTGCCGGTGGCGGTGATGGGTGGGTGTTGGAGGTGAAGGTGATGACAGCTGGTCTCGTTATCTTAAGAAGGGAAATCCTCACAAATACTGTCATCATAATCATATGCAATGTAAATTATGTAAAAAACATCAACAGCAATGTCATACTTGTAGTACATTTGTTGGAGCTGATAATAATATATCACTTATGCATGTCAGTTCTACACCCAATTTGGGGGGTGGGTATTAATAGCAAAATAATGAATTATGATATTTTTCATATTGTTTTACATTCATTATTTTCCTTCTTTTTCTTCTACTTTCTGTGTTAAACAATTTTAGAAACAACTTTGCCTATTGAACCCCCTTTGGATTTACGTTCTTCCTCATTTTCTTATGGGGTGGGTGACGTCTATACTTTACTTTCTTTAACTTTTACTTTTTATTTTGATTTATTTTAGCTTATTTTTCGGTCTGCTTTAATTGTTTTAATTGTGAATTTTTTAAATGTTGTCTGTGGTATTTTTTTCGAATTGTTTTTTTATTTAAATTTCTTATGTTTTGTTTTTGCTCTTTCCGGTGCGTTTAAATATTTGTTTATATTTTGTTATTGCATTAAACCAACCAACTATATTGTTTATTTTAATACTTTTTTATGTTTGTTTTGATATTTTGTTTATTAATTGTATTTTTTTGCCATATTTATGTAGATTTAAGAGCATGTCAAATATACATACAAAGATTACAGGTCTTATCGAAGACCCATGTTGTCGATGAAAATAAAACAGTGGAGCTTAAAAGTGTTTATTTTAAAGTTTCTCTAATTTATGGTATTGAAATGGAATTAATTTTCAATCAGATAGCTTTTGGTAAAAATGAAAATGTGATATAATTTCAATATTTTTTCATGCTTTCACGTTGAAATTCTTTTAAATTCTTCTAAAAAGTTTTTCTTGTTCAGTTCTAGTTGAGATCTAATTCAGTTCTAGTTCAGTCCTATTTTAGTTCTGGATCAGTTGTGGTTCAATTCTAGTTCAGTTCCAGTTTAGTTCTAATTCAGTTCTAGTTAAGTTATAGTTTAATTTTAGTTATGTTAATGTTTTATAATCAACTTTCGTTGGACCAATCGGCATCTGGTTACTTTGCTCTTAGCATTTTCACAATATTGTACAGTTCATCATTACATTATGATGTTCGCATCAAAAATTATAGGCCTAAAATTTATTCTGTTCCTGTTTTCTATCTCCCACTTAGAAGTTCCTTATGATTTATCTCTCAAAATTATGCAATTATTTACAAAACTTTCTAATAAATCTTCTTTCTTTCTCTCTGTAACATTTTTATCATTCACTGTTTTGTAAATATTAATCTTTTGAATAATTTTTTGCTTTATTTGAATTTTTTCCGGTCGTAGTTTGTTGTTTTTGTCATTTAGAAATGCTTATCTGAAATGCTGTCTCAAAAGTATGGCTTTTCGCTCGCTTGTTGTTCAATTATTTAGCTCATTAATTAATCGGTAGCAGCAGCATGTTAACAACAGCAAAATAAAAACATTTAACATTAAGAAGATATTAAAATTCGTTGAATTCGTATGATGAAACTTGTTTGGTTTTAGGCCTCTGATATATATTTGTTTTTTGTTCATTCATTTGTATTCTGGTGCTAGAAGTGTCAACAGGTGTTTCTTAACGCTTTTCTTGATTCACACTATAAAAAATTCACACTTAATAACAATAAAAAAATCCCAACAAACTAAATATAAAATTATTGTTCAATAAACAAAAACAACAACAAATTAAAGTGAAAGAACAAAATTGAAAAAAACACGAAATGTTTTTTTATCAAGTGAGTTTAAACAAAAATGACAAACAAAAAATGAGGAAAACGTTAATAAAAATAAAAAATAATGGAAATGAAAGGAAATTTATTAGCTTAAACAATTTATAAAGATTCATTGTGATTTAATTAATGTAAAGAAGTCCTAAAGGAAATTTATATAGAGCTTGAATCTCAAATTTTCAAAGGTGTCTGTTTAGTAAGTTATATTTCTAAAAGGGACATGAATATAATAACATGATTAGTGAACTTTTTACCATATAAATATGTTTTTACAAGTTGATATTATATTTTGGAAACACGAACGAATGAGTGATCAATAAAATATTATTATTTTATGTTACTTATACGCCATAAATACAATATAACCATAATCCTTATGGTATGATTAATGTTGCTATAATCAATTAATTGAATCATAATAAATCTGAATTAATCAAATTCTAGTCTACTTCAGTATTAGTTCTGCTTCAGTTCTAAGGAGTGAGATCGTGAAATTTTTAACATACATATGTGTTAATAAAAACTAAAGAATTGAAATTACATTTTTAATTTCTTTATTTGATTGAAATTAAAATTAAAATTAACAAAAATGTAGTTCTAAACACCAGTGATAGAATTTTTAATATTTTTCGGCAAATCTTTCATTAACGTTTTAGGTAGTCCTACTCATTTTAAAAACTACCACATTTTTGGGACACCTTTTTGTGCTCTTCAATGCTCTTTTAACAAGACCTCAATATCTCCAATATCCACTGGCCTTAGACCCGGCATTATGGCAGTCTTTGGTACTAGAAATTTTTTAGGAAATTTTTACAACTTTGGGGTCATATATTCTCTCGAGCATCAAAAATATAAAATTTTTGATCATTAAGTTGTGAAAATATTTTTAGAAAACGTGACTTCAATTTCTGTAGCTCAAAATTTTTAGCAACAAGTTCTTTTCAAGAACTTTTTGAGGCTTCTTTTCAGAACTTTTTGAACCTGCATTAACTTAAACTTTTCGTACCAAATAGTCCGAACACTGAACTATCTAACCGAGCTGATTTCATACCGGATGTGTTGGGAGTTCACACACCAGATTATAAATGTTTTTCAAAGGTAACTTGATAAAAAATGTCATGTAGTAGTTAAATTAAAGGTTTTAATGAGAAACGTGTGTTAAGAATTTTTCGATCTCACTAATTAGTTTAGTTATATTTCAGATCTACTTGATCTCTAGTTCAGTTCTAGTTTAATTCTAGTTCAGTTCTAGTTTAGTTCTAGTTTATTTCTAGTTCAGTTCTAAATCAGTTCTGGATCAGTTCTGTTTCCGTTTTAGATCAGTTCTGGATCAGTTCTGTTTCCGTTCTAGTTCAGTTCTAATTTAGTTTTAGTTCAGTTCTGGTTCATTTCTAGTTTATTTCTAGTTCAGTTCTAGATTAGTTGTGGATCAGTTCTGTTTCCGTTTTAGATCAGTTCTGGATCAGTTCTGTTTCCGTTCTAGTTCAGTTCTAATTTAGTTTTAGTTCAAGTTTAGTTCTAATTTAGTTTTAGTTCAGTTCTAGTGCAGTTCTAATTTAGTTCTAGTTCAGTTCTGGATCAGTTCTGGATTAGTCCCGTTGCCGTTCTAGTTCAGTTCTGGTTCAGTTCTAGTTAAATTCCACTGTAGCTCTAATTAAGATCTAATATTGTTCTTGTTCTGCTATAGTCTGGCTTTAAATTATCAATCCTATTTTACTTCCATTATAGTTAAAGTTCAGATTTCAAAATTATTTTAGTTCTATTTTAGAATCAGTTTCCATTATTTAATTTTGGTTTAACTTGTGTTTAAAATTGCCCTCTTAATTACTCAGGTTTTGAACTAATTTCGAAGATTAAATTTCTGTTTGTTTACTTCTCATTTATTTAAATAATTATTTACAGTCTCTCTCAAAAATATTCCTCCGGATAAAATCATAAATAAAAACAAACCTTATTTGTACTAAAAAGTGACGTATGGTTTCACTTCAGTGTGATAATTAAATTAATATAAATATTCGAAATTTGATAACAAAACTTAAGAAAAACGTCACGATTTCAATATGGTTTTTGTTATCAAATTGTTAATAACAATTTGAATTTGAGTTTTTACTCTTTTCTCTCTATCTTACTCACTTGTATATCAATGCTCTCTTGTTTGCTCACCACAACTAAATTATTATTATTATTATTTTTTTTCATTGTAATTGTTTTATAGTACAATGTTTTTTCTTTTTATGAGTACAAATTTTAAATGAAAATTATTTAAAATAATATTTAATATTTTGTTTTTGTTTTTATTGTGATTATTTTATTCCTACAGACAAAGAGCTGCAATTTGTGTACAATTTATAAAAATCATCTTGTTTTTATTTTTATTATTTTTGTTAATATCGCAGGGTTCAGTTCGTTAGAGCTAGAAAATTTCTCATCAGAGTATCAGTTGTGTTTTTGAAATTGAACTTGGAATACGTTCGAATAAAACTTGAGCGCTCGGAAAAAAATATATTAAATAATATTTAAAAATAAAATAAAAAAACGTTTAATTTTATTTACAATTCAAGTGTTTTTATTGTTCCAATAAAACAAAACAAAGTTATTGTTATTGTTTTTGTTTTGAAATATAAGTTATTCTTATTGAGTTATAAAAATAAAAAACTTATCAAAATGGAATGGTCTTGGTTAAGAGATTGGTGGCGTTTGAAAAAATATCGTTCTGAACATCGTAGGCGAAAATTGAAACATTTAAACCACAGTGATGGTGGTAACGGTGATGACGATCTATCCTCTTCAACAAGTCATCAACATCATCACCACCACCATCATCCTCATCATCACCATAATTATGTTAATAATCCTAATCAAAGTTGTAGTGATTACGATGAAGATATTGATATAGAAAAATTCATAAGTGACGATGAAGTTCAACAAAAACGTATAAGACGTCATCGAAGACGTCTTAAACTTAAACGTCTGACAACAATTGAAAGTGAGAATAATGAAAATATTGATGATAATGAAAAATGTCAATGTAATAATGAAATAGCAGGAGATGAAAATAGTACAAGTGCAAATACAAATGATAAACATGACCAAGACAATGAAAATAATAGTGATGATGATGATTATTATGATGATGATGATGAAGTCAATGACTTTTGCTTCTGTGATGAATGTTTAAATGTAGGTTTTTTTGTTTATTTTTCTTTTTTTATCAATTTGTATTTTATTTTATAAAATATATTTAATTTATTTTTAATTGCAATTATTATAGCAATTGTTGTCTTTATTTAGTTATTCTTAACATTGACATTTTCCGTACTTTTGTCAATACATACATATATCGCATTTTTTTTTTGTGATATATAGTATAATTTGTAATTGAGCAAAAAGTACAAAAAAAAGAATCAAGTGAAAATACAATATTTGGTGGCACTGAATTTTAAATACCCTCCACTATTTAGACTTCAGAAATACTTATGTGAATTGAATAATAAGATATATTCGGCACTTTTGTTCAGTTCAAGAAATTATCTAGTTAAGTTCAAGAAATAATTGTGTGAATTGAATAATAAGAAATAATCGAAACTCCACACCTTATGAAATATTTTGAAATTAATTACGGTTTAGTTCAGTTCTATTTCTGTGTTCAGTTTTAGTTCAATTCAAGTTCATTTCAAGTTCAATTCAAGTTCAGTTCAAGTTCATTTCAAGTTCATTTCAAGTTCAATTTCAAGTTCTAGTTCGGTTCAGTTCTAATTCAGTTCTAGTCCTGTTTTAGTTCTTTAGTTTAGTTCTAGTTCAGTTCTAGTTCAGTTCAAGTTCACTTCTAAGTTCAAGTTCTGTTCTAGTTTAGTTCTTGATCAGTAACAGCTCAGTTGTAGTTCTGTTGTAGTTCTTTACTAGTTCTGTTCTAATTCTCTTCTAGTTTTGTTCTAGTTCTGTTCAAGTTTTGTTCTAATTCAGTTTTGTTCTAATTATGTTTAAGTTCTGTCCTAATTCTGTTCTAAATAAGTTCAGTTCTTCTAGTTCTTTAGTTCTAGTTTAGTTCTAGTTTAGTTCTAGTTTAGTTCTAGTTTAGTTCTAGTTTAGTTCTAGTTTAGTTCTAGTTTAGTTCTAGTTCAGTTCTAGTTTAGTTCTAGTTCAGTTCTTGATCAGTTACAGCTCAGTTGTAGTTGTTTTCTAGTTCTGTTCTAATTCTCTTCTAGTTTTATTCCAGTTTTGTTCTAGTTCTGTTCAAGTTCTGCCATAATTCTGTTCCAAATAAGTTCTAGTTTGGATCTTGCTTCAGATGTCGTTTCTGTACGGATGAAATGCCTTTGTTACATATGAAATAACAAATTTTATATACTCATTTTTTTGTGAAGGTCACTCAAATATCGAAGGGGAAGAACGATAAATATTAAGTATTTGGTTTTAATACATATTTTTTTGTTTTATTATTTGAGTATTTCATTTAAAGCTTCACATTCATTTAAAATATTCTTAACAAATATGCCGCCAACAAAAATTTGTTTAATTACTCGTATAAATAAATGCAAATGTTACATTATAAATTTTAATTTTTAAATTTTTTTTTTGCGTTCAATATTTAACAAAATTCAACAATTTTTTTATAAAAAAATAAAACTACTTTATTCTAAATCCTCTAGATTATCTAGAAAGTATTATAAATAAAATATAATAATAAAATTATCTAATTTATTTCCATTTCAATACGTGCGAATACTAAATTTATTTGTTATTTGTTTTATGATAAGAAACTTTCTCACTTTTTCTCTATGCCTCTATACAGGGTCATAAATCTTAATAATATTACTAGAAAAAAATCACAGATTTGTTGCTATTTTTGGTTGCTATTAAAAGTAATTTGATTTATCGTTTTTCTTAATTTATCAAAATCATGATAAATTATTGTTAATAAAAAGATGATAATTTCTTCCATTTCAACTTTCTGCTTACAACCAGTAATTTGTCATGAAGATTAATTTGTTTATATAATTTTCTTATTTATTTAATGATAAAAAATAATTCATAAATCTTTAAATATTTTTTATTTTTGTCAATAATTTGATAACTTTAAATTTAGACTATAATTTGTGAATAACTCGAATGTTGTTAAACTATAAAAAAAGTTTGATATCATTAATTAACATACATTTTTAAAAAACAAGTTTATTTGAATGGCTTAAATGTCATCTATTAGATTAGACATCATTTTGAAGAAAGTGGGCAAAATATTTGTTTAAAAAATCAAGATATTTTTGTTGTTATATTTAAGAATTAACAAATATTTGTTTTAATTAAAAAAATAATTGACGATTTACCGGATATCACCTCCATTACTTATCAGAAGTTCCTAGTTAATATATAACTTTTGAATAGAAATACTTATCTGAGGTGCAATAATTAAGTTGTTTAACACTTTTACTTTTAAAACGTTCAGGAGCAAGACAATTTCAGTTCCTAAATAATTTATTGAAATTTTATATGGTTTAATAATACAACTCGATATTTATGTATCATTGGAGTTATATACAGACTTCTTTTGCAATTTAACATTTATTGTTTTCAAGAAAAATATTAAATATTAAAACAAGTATTTTACCTTTGAATGATTGCAACTTTTTATACCCTCCACCACTACAAGTGGTGAAGAGTGTATATTAACATTGTCATTCAGTGTGTAACGCTAAGAGGGAATCATTTCACACCGCATATTCAAGCAACAAATCCAAGTCTGAGTCGCTCACATTCACAATAATTGTCAGAGCCCAATGAAAATTGGCCTGAATATTTGCAAAAAATCGGTTCAGTATATTTAAAGATGTACACTAATATCTGAGTCAACATCTTAGTTCAAGCGAAAAACTTTTGTAAAATTGTCAATTATAAATTTACTAATTGGAATGGAATTGCCTTAATATTAAGTTATATATGCTTCATCACCCTTCCAGAATTATCTAAATCGGTTCAGTAGAAAATATTATGACTCATTAAGTGTTTCTGTGTTATATTTAAGAAAAACTTAATTATAATGTAATATTTACGTTTTCGAGGGTGTATGTGTCTCACATAATGTATTTACTTCACACGCATTTGTGATGGAGGGTATTGAAGATTCGGTCAAATATAACATTCTCACTTGAAATAAACTATTTTGAAAGATTTTTTTATGATCACTGATGGAAATAATTTTCCCGTTTTTTCGGGGAATTTTAAATGAAAATTTTCTTATGGGAAAAAGGGATTCAATTTAATTTTTTCACCAAAAAGTGGGAATTTTCCCGGTAAAAATTTGGTTATGCCACGAGTGAGGGTATGGCCTTAACAAACGAAACAGTTAATATCCCATATCCTTCAACTATTATTACACGAAATCCTTCGAAATTGGACTCATGAATAGAGCTTTGACAACGCTTTATTAAAGACTTCAAAATGTGGGGGGAGTGGTATCCCCCTAACAAACCAATTTTTCAATATATTGTATTGGGATGGAGTACTGGATGAATGGTATTCTCTACCTGTTCCCACAATTATTTCTAAATCGATCTTGGTGAATTCTATTAATTAAAATTTCGAAATTATTTATTTGTCATTTTATTAATTAAAACTTTTTCATTAAAATAACTAAACAATTTTTATGGTGAAAAGAATAATGAAAAGATTTTTATTTTTGTCATATATGAAGGAAGGAAGTATAGGAGATATAGTAATTTGAACATTTCGTTTCTTAACTTGATATCAATTTGGGACTTTATTGTGCAAAATATTAAAAATATTGAATTTATTTACGTTTTTTTTTAATGAAAAATCGTAAACTATAAAATTGAATTCGTATCGTATTTTTGGTAAAATTTAGTTAAAAATCGCATTTTTTAGTTAAAGATGGTGTTTTTCGTATATTTTTTTATTATAATTTTTACTTATTTTTTTGTAAAATATTCTTTATATGGTGAATATTGCATTTTCAGTAAAATATGATATTTTTTATTTTCTTCATCAAAAATCGTATTTTTGGTGAAATATCGTATTTTTTTAGAAGTAAATATTATCTTTTGTAAAATTATTGCATTTATAGTGAATATGGTTTTCTAGTAAAAATTTTATTTTTAGTAGAAAATCGTATTTTAAGTAAATTTTTAAAAAATTAGATTTTTAATCAAAAATCGAATTTATAAAAATTTTTATTTCAATATAAAAATCTGAATTTTAGTCAAAATTCTTATAATTGAAGTTTTAGTCTAAAATCGTATTTTTAATAAATTTTTTTTTATCAAAAAAATATATATTTTTAGAATAAATAATTATTCATCAAAAATCGTATTTCTATATTTTTTTCATATATTTTTTTATCTAAAATTGCCAAATTTTTTTTTAATTATTATTTTGGAGCAACACATTTGTACTTTTACAAACATTATTATTCGGAACTCAATTCTGGTTTTAGTATAATTTTTTTAGTCAAAAATTATTTTTTTTTATTAAAAAGAACAAAAGTTTGCTCCTTTTAGAACATTTTTTTAGCAAATTTTTTTTTTAATAACAATTCAGATTTTTGAGAAAATCATCATTTTTCAGAAAAATCATTTTTAGTACAAGCGTTTATGATGAAAATTATCCTCCTTATTTTATAAATTTTTTCCCTTTTCTTTGAAATTTTTCCAATAAAACATTTTTGAAAACAAAAACAAATAATATTACACAACTGAAGTATATTTATAAAATCAGACCTCAATGGAATAATTTTAAAAATTCAATTAAACTGTTCTTTTATTAAAATCAACATTTTATTACAATCTTTATGAATTTGATCTCTTGTTAAAAAAAATTAAAGAAATTTGATTTTTGTCGAAAAAAATATTTTTAGTACAAAATAATTTATGAGAAATATATTTTAGTTTTTTATTAAATAATGTTTTAATAAAAAATCTTAAAACAGTTTCTTAATACAAAATAGCGAAAAATAGATTTTAGATTTAACGAATTTTATCGTTAACTGCTAATCTGAAAAAAATATTACCTATTTTTGTTGTTAAGAGTATCTTAAATTAACGTCATTTTTTTCGGTAAGTAGGACGTTGTCGTAAAATTATAACGACAATAATAAAGTTGTTATCTTTTCCATGTATATAATATTCAGCTAATATTTACCATTTTTGGATTATTTATAGTTTTTTTTGTATTATAAAGGAAATCGAATAAAATATTGACACTAAATTCGGTCTATAAAAAGTATTTTCCAAATGGAAGATTGTTCCTTTTTTTGGTGATAATAAAATTCTCTTTCAATCATTTAAACTTCATCAGAACCACTTAAGAAGTCAGTGATCGAGATATTGTCCTCCTCGACCCTAAAATAGGTCATAAAGTTAATAAGACACAATGAATTTAATCACTTGAATGCCACTACGTGTATCGTGGGGAGACATTAAGTGCTTACAAATAAGGCTATTGACGTTAATAATGAAAGGTCGTCTTCACAAGAGAAATGCCAAAAAGAACATGCTATCAAAAAAGCAAGTTTTATAAATTGAACAAATTTTGGACTGAACCAATTATAAAAATATGCAAATGTATTTAACACAATTGCACTTTTCTTCATTGTTGCAATCGAATAATTCCCGTTGAACCCAATTTCGTTTAGTAAGCTTTTGTGGGACATATATATAAGTCAGCAAAAGGTTGATGTTTTCGTTCATAAATTCTAAAAAATATGTTTTGAGTAAATAATAAACTCTTATTTGAAAATAATTTTATTTTAAACTAGCAGATCTGGCAAACTTTGTTTTGTCAAAAAAAATGTTGCTTTGTATGGGCGATTCCCCTACCCGCTGGTCTTAGGGTTCCTTGAGAAAGTTGTCGGGACCAAAATTTGAGAACTATCGCTTTTATCGCTCATTAGATATTCGATAAACATTATTTGCTTTGTATGGGCGGTACCCCTCCCCCTGGTCTTATTCATCCTTTGTTTTAATCAGTGAAACAGTTCCTGGAGAAATTTTTCGTAAACAAATTCGAGAACTCTCGCTGTTATAGTTCTTAAGATATTTGATAATATATATTTGCTTTGTTTCAATTATCTACCGATATTCGTCGTTAAACTCATAACGAAAAAATATTGTTAACTTATATTATAGAGTAACAAAATCAATAAAACAATCGATATTTTTCATTACTTAACAATATCGGTAGCAAACTTGAAAAAGTTATGGAATCGCGGTACTGCTGGTATCGATTAACTTTATATTTTTTAGTTCAAATTTCAATAAAAAAAAATAATTAAAATGAAACCCACAAAAATTTATTACCCTAAATATGTAGGCCTGCTATTCTGTTCTGTTAGCTGTTGTCAAGTTTTTTATATTAATTTAAAAAAATTACGTTTAATTACATTTTTTGTTTTTATTGAAAATTTGTTTAATTAGAAAACTCAAAATTCCCAGTTTAAACTAAATATAATTTTCTCATTTGTGCTTCACAGGGTGACACAGATTTTTGTGAAAGTAATGACGGTATGGATTCCGATGCAAGTACCTCATCAAATCCTGGCAAACAAGTGGTGGTGGGCATATGTGCCATGGCCAAGAAAACACAATCAAAACCCATGAAAGAAATTCTAACACGTTTGCAAGAATTTGAATTTATTAAAATGGTCATATTTGAGGAAGATGTTATATTGAAGGTAAGTTTCTTTTCTGTTTCTTTTTTTGTACATAAAAATAGAAATACAATTAATTTGTATTATTATATTACCCCGCAGGAACCAGTTGAAAATTGGCCTATTTGTGATTGTTTAGTGTCTTTCCACTCGAAAGGATTTCCTTTGGAAAAAGCTATACAATATGCCCAATTGCGAAAACCATATGTTTTAAATAATCTTCATATGCAATACGATATACAAGATCGTCGTAGAGTTTATGCAATTTTGGAAAAGGAAGGCATTGAAATACCACGTTATGCGGTATTAGATCGTGATTCACCAGATCCAAAACGTTAGTATAATGAGGTGTTGAGTTTATGGAATAATTAGCTTGTTTTATTTTCGTTTTCTTAATTATTTTATAGAACATGAACTGATAGAATCAGAAGATCATGTTGAAGTTAATGGCATTATATTTAATAAACCTTTTGTGGAGAAACCAGTATCAGCAGAAGATCATAATATATATATTTACTATCCAACATCAGCGGGTGGTGGAAGTCAGCGTTTATTTCGAAAGGTAATTACATTATTTTCTTGCAAAGTTTTTAATCATAAAACTTATTTCTCTTTTTAATTATTTTTAGATTGGCAGTCGCAGTAGTGTCTATTCTCCTGAATCGCGTGTACGCAAAACTGGTTCATTTATTTATGAAGATTTTATGCCCACTGATGGTATGTATTCATTTGTTAGCCCTTTAAAAGACAACAATTTTGCTGTTTTTTTCTGTTTCTTTTACCAAATATTTTTTTAGCCACTTTGATATTAATTATAAAGAAAACTGAATTTGCAAAAATGTTCCCAAACCAATTTGAAATATTATTATTTTGATTAAAAAAACAGCCTTTTTCTAAGTATAATTTTTTATTATGATTTTTATTATTTTTTTTGTAAGTTTACTTGTTTTTGTTATGCCTTTTTTCGCTTAATTAAATTTTCTTTTTTCTTTTGCTTTTCGCTTTTGGTTCGTAATAATTGTTATTATACCCTACACCACCATAGGTGGTGTGGGTATTATGCGTTTGTGCAGATGTTTGTAGCGAGCGGAAAAAATATTTCTACCACCACTTTTAAGTGATTCGACTCAAAATCACTTCCTAAATCACTTTAAGCACGTCCGTCCGTTCGGCTGGTTGTCCAGCTTTTTCGCAGAGTACAGTATTAAAATAATCTTAATGAAATTTGCACGCACTATTATTTTGACCCAAGGACGATGCCTATTGAAATTGGTTATGATTGGTTCTCTATTTCATATAGGCCACATGTAAATGTCCCCCCGGATTGGAAATTTAACTAACCAAACTTACCGAAAATTATAACAGAATCGGTCCATTATTTCTCAAAAGTCCCATACGACCATCCTTCCAAATATCACTTTCAAACTTATAAATCGCACAAATACGTGGGTTATGTAAAAAATATTTAGTCAATATGAGATTAATTTAAGCCAAAACTGCTGTATAAAATTAAACGAGGATCAGTCAATAATTTTTTCTAATTCCCATATAAACTTCCAAAAAAAACTCCTTCAAATGCAAAAATTTCACATAAATTTTTGTATCATACTAATATATTGCACACATAAGCATATATAAGGAAAACAAATTATACGAGGGCCGTTCATAATTTTTCGAAGCAGATTGTAACAATCAACCATGTGGTGTAGAGTATACATGGTCGGGCTTGACCGACTATAACATTTTTACTTGTTTATTATCTTCTAAATGTTTGCTACGTTTTTTGCGTTTTAGCGTTTGTTGATTTTGTTAAAATTTTATTAAACAAAAATATGTTTCTAATGTGCTTTTAACACATTACTGGCTTAAAATAATTGTGTGTTTTTAGCTAATTGTTTTATTAGCTTAAAACGAGTCACTAAAGTCATTTTTCATACATTGCAAATATCGCTAAATAAAAGGGTCACATCCAATGTCACTAATTCAAATAATTATTTTTGTTTTGTTTATTATAATTATCATTCTTTTATTTGTTAAAGTTTCTTTTTTGATTTACTATTAATCGTTAATATTTATGAATTATTAAAGTAACAAAAATGTTATAATTCAGAAATAAAATTGAATATAAACATAATTTTTCCGAAATTTGAAGTTAATTTAAATTTTTCAAAATTCACGCTTTAGAGAACTCTAATAAAGATGGATTCACTTTTAATTTGTTCCAATGAAGTTGAATTATACACGAAAATTGTGTTCGAATGATTTAAAAGGTATTTTGAAGTAAAACAAATTAAATTGTTAATTGTTTATACCCTTCACCTGTGTCTATATTAAAACGGTTTTTCTTTGATCTGAGAATCTCTGTATTAATAATCTTGTGATTTTCGAACATTTAATAATTTTGACTGAACATTTATTATTTAGACGTTTTTGAGTTTTATTCCCTGGAACACTCATAAGGAAGTGTTTTAGTTTTTTTTAGTTTTAATAGTAGAACAAAGAAACCTTATTATTACTTCTTACAAAACGATTGGCCGATCACTGGTACTTTATGCTGCTTCAGTGCGGTCTCCTTCGCTTAGTGATAGGCAATGAAAAAATATTAAAAGTTGCCAAAATGCAGCCTTAAGAACTTTAACAGGGTGTATATAAATGTCCTCAATACAACATCAACATGAGGAGACAAAGGGTTACTTAACTTAGTAAACAGTTCCTTTTTGGATGTCAACGAAGACATTATCCTAACTTCAATATAACACATTTGAAGTTACCTCCGAGGCATGTTAGAAAAGTTCTTTTGAATGTAATGAACAGAGCATACATAGGTATGTGCATTATCCTTTTGATCGGGATTCATATATAACAGCTTTGAACGACATTCATAGAGACGTTACAAATTCCATGGTTTCAAGTTACCGTATGAATATTGTACTTGGAGGCCGCCCACCTCCCATTGCAGATTTAGAAAAAATTCTGCCGAGGTCTACAGGAGTTGGTCATGGCATAACTACGTTCGGGATGGAGCAATAGGCTCCAATATGTGTTCTGCATGTAGCCAAGGACCTCATTATATACGACATAAGAGTGGTAGGAATGACTTGACAGTTAATCCTACCACTCTTATTCCACAGGATCTTTGTACTCATCCTATAGAAGTACAATTTCTTGGCCTGGAGTTAAACCTGAACCTGAATTAATTAAATTGTTTTTTTTTTCGGAAACCCTTCCATTTACGTTTTTATAGTGCTGTCCGTTACTTTCAATACCTTTACATACATAGGCCTTTGCTCCGGCATTTTGGAGAATTTGCCTATTTTGGTGAAAATACCACATTATTGTTTTTGTACCACTCAAGGGCTTGTTTATCATAATGACAGGATACCAAATCTGGCAAAAAAAATAAGTGGAATTCTTATGAAAGGAAACTGTATTTTTTGTACACATTCCTTGATGCAAGTTTCGGTATTTATTGAACCCGTTGTAACAAATGCTTGATTTCTTTCGCCGTTACTGCATATTGCTTGTCATGCCAAGAACTTTTTGGGTAATTTTGACTGTTTTTGGCAACATAAAACTTGATGACCAGGAAATTGCGAAAAATCTGCTAGATCATACGTTTCGTCATCCATTTTTGCAGTAAGAATATTTTTTTATAAAACTTGACTTCAATTTGCGTGCTCTGTTTTGGCCTTTAATTTTTTAAGCCGAGTTTCTGTCAGGAACTTTTTTTCCTTGTATGTTTTTAAACCTGCATAAGCATTAACTATTCGCACCAAATTGTCCGAGCATTGAGCTACCGGTTATGTTGAGGGGCTTTTTTGAAAATGCTTTAATTTTGGCCTTAGAAATATAATAAAAATATATTCTTTCTACCTGAACCAGGTCCTACAAATTCTTAAAGCCCTTAAATTTACTTCTCACTTTCAAAAATCACATCAAATGGCGAACATTTCTTATAAAGTTTTGTTAGAATATTTTCAATAAGTATGTTTTGTGCACAAATTATACAAAAATTTTACGAGGGTCCGTACGTAATTTGCACATAATGTCTGGTTTTATATAGTCAATCTTAAACGACTTTTACTTGTTTTATTCTGCGTCAATTTGACGCAAAAAGTTGCAGCGTATAGTTATTTTATGTTATTTGTTATTCGAAATTTTAAGACGGTTGGATCATACTTTCTCCTGGAAGAAATAATTTTTAAACTTACAAATATCAAATAGATTTTAGTATCCTAATCAGGTGGTGTAGCTTAAAGTTTAGATTTTATTTTTGTAATTTATAAATGGAAATAATATAGACAGACCTCTTTTTTCTAAACCAGTAATGCTAAATTCGGTATTTATAGGGTCCGTAGGTCATTTTTGACAGTTTCGTCATTCATTATGCAGTAAGAATTTAGGCCGTGCACTGAGCTAACCGGAATGCTTTCCAATCGATTGTGTTGGGAGCTCATTTGAACTCTTTTTTTCTTTAGAAACATCATGTGGACCATTTCTTTTTCCCAAAGTAGGTTTTCTATCAACGAGCAAATTCTCCCGGTACTGTTTTATAACATTGGCGACAGTTTGAAAGCAGACCTTGCTTGGTCATCTTCTTCTAGGATCAAGTTAGGTTTTGTTGAAAATATTTAATAATTTTAGTATGCACTTTTTTCCTGGTCACCCATTTTAACCAGATTCAGTATATTTATTTGTTTGACATTAAATTAAAATGATCGAAAAATTCAGAAAAAAACCTGGTTCAAAAATGTAATGAAAAACGTGTGTTAGTAATTTTTCGATCTTAAGCTTTAGTGGTGTCAAAAAATTAAGTTTGAAATTTTTTTAAACTTAAAATTCCTGTAATAAAACAATTAAATTGATATTGAATTCGAAATTCTTGTATAATTATCTAAATATAAATTTCAATTCAAACAA
Organism: Cochliomyia hominivorax; assembly: GCA_004302925.2. Taxonomy (NCBI): domain Eukaryota; kingdom Metazoa; phylum Arthropoda; class Insecta; order Diptera; family Calliphoridae; genus Cochliomyia; species Cochliomyia hominivorax. Next base: position 38,642,574 of record PYHX02000495.1, on the reverse strand, counting down.
AAGGAAGTAAATTTTATCATTTTTTTAATTTTTATAAAAAATGCGAAAAAAATAGTTAAATTTCAAAATTTTCTTTTTTATGTTAAATTTTAATTTTTTTTTATTGTTTTTAAAAAATATTTCTAAAATTTTAATCATGTTTAATTTTATATTAATTTATGCTTGTTATTATTTTTAAAACGACTTTTTTAAAAAACACTTTTAATATAAATTTAATTCATAAATCAATTTTTAATTAAAACGTTTCCTAATTTTTAAGTTTTGATCATTTTTCTTTTAAAATTTTCTTTAGAAAAGTTTTAAATAATATAAAATGTTTAAATTTATTGTTAATTAAACATAATTTATTATTTTATATTAATTAAAACTAAAAAATAACTTTTCTTCATCTTAGCAGCTGACAAAAAAAATAAAACAATTCGATCTATATTTTTGAAAAAAGTAATAAAAAAATGAAAACAAAATTCATTCACCTGCCTGAAACGTTTATGAGTCCGTTGTTACCTTTGTTACGATAACAGTTTGTACACGTTTGTGTTGTTTAATTGTTGTTATTTTTTGAACAAAAAAATTTTAATTCTTAATATTTTTATTTTTAGTAAAATAAAAGAAATAATTAAAATATATAAAAATATAAACAAATTCAAGAATAAAAAACAAAAAAAAAATAAATAAATATAAAATAAAATGAAATAAAATAAGTATTAATATTAAAAATTACACGAAGAAAACAAAACCTAAATACAATAAATCTTATTAAAATTTAAAATGAGATTTGTATAACAACCCAGTATTACTTTTAAAACGTAGTATATTTTCCAGGTACCGATGTCAAAGTCTATACTGTGGGTCCCGACTATGCTCATGCTGAAGCACGTAAAAGTCCGGCTTTAGATGGCAAAGTTGAGCGTGACAGTGAAGGCAAAGAGATACGTTATCCAGTGATATTAAATCATGCCGAAAAACTAATATCACGTAAAGTTTGTTTGGCCTTCAAACAAACTGTTTGCGGTTTTGATTTATTAAGGTAAAAGTTCTCTTTTATACGAAAAGAAAGTTTTTATAATAATTTTTACGTTTTTGATTATTTTTAGAGCGAATGGCAAATCTTATGTTTGCGATGTTAACGGTTTTAGTTTTGTTAAAAATTCCAATAAATATTATGATGATTGTGCTAAAATCTTGGGTAACATGATATTAAGAGAATTAACACCGACCTTACATATACCCTGGTCAGTGCCCTTTCAATTGGATGATCCACCTATAGTGCCCACTACGTTTGGCAAAATGATGGAATTACGTTGTGTAGTGGCTGTTATAAGACATGGTGATCGTACGCCTAAACAAAAAATGAAAGTTGAAGTTAGACATCCTAAGTTAGTTGGAACGAATTAATTCATTTATATTTATATTATTTAAATAAACATTTGTTTTTAGATTCTTTGAAATTTTTGAAAAATATGATGGCTTTAAACATGGTCATGTGAAATTGAAACGTCCCAAACAATTGCAAGAAATTTTAGATATTGCTCGTTTTCTGTTGGCCGAAATTGAAACCAAAGATAATCCCGAAATTGAAGAGAAAAAGAGTAAATTAGAACAATTGAAAAGTGTTCTAGAAATGTGAGATTTATTTTGAAATTATTATACGTTATTTTGTTATTAAACATGGTTTGAATATATTTTTTTAGGTATGGACACTTTTCTGGCATAAATCGTAAAGTACAAATGAAATATCAACCTAAAGGTCGTCCACGTGGTTCCAGTTCTGATGACGGTAATAATGTTAAGACTTGTATGTATTTATTTTCTTATCTATTTATTTGCAAAATACAAACATAAATACATACATAAACTACATATGAGAAAAGGATTTCAAAGATTAAGTTTAGAATTAAACCACTGAACTGAGCTTGAACTGAACTTGAACTGAAGTAGAACTAAAATTAAACTAAACTAAAACTAAACAAGAACTGACATTGAACTATATTTGAACTGAAATTGAACTACACTTGAACTGAGCTTAAACTGAACTTAAACTGAACTCGAACTTAAACAGAACTCAAACTAAACTAGAATTGAACGAGAATTAAATTACAATTGAATTAGAACTGAACTAGAACTGAACTAAATCTGAATTAAGCTGTATTAGAACTGAACTTGAAATGTTCGGTTCTATTTCAGTTCTACTGAACTATAATCGACTTAAAAATAAACTAAAATGGAACTTTTTCTTGTTTCCATGTTATCATGTTTGTAAATATATATAAAAATCTTTGAAATCCTTTTAAATTAATGTAATTATTCAAACACTAAAACAACTAAAATAACACAAAAGAAAATAATACACTACAAACTTGCTAATTAAAACCCCCCAGCAACAAATCCTAATATATTAAAATTCTAAACACTAAATTTCTTTTTCTTTTTGAAGTAGACGCTCCGACAGAACCTTCTTTAGTACTTATATTAAAATGGGGTGGAGAATTAACCCCAGCTGGTCGTATACAAGCCGAAGAATTAGGCAGAATATTTAGATGTATGTATCCGGGAGGACAAGGACGTCAAGATTATTCAGGTACCCAAGGTTTGGGTTTATTAAGGTAAAAGAAAAAAATTACCCTTAACAAACTATTTTACTAATGAAACTTTAATTCCTTTAGATTACACTCCACTTTTCGTCATGATTTAAAAATCTATGCATCTGATGAGGGTAGAGTACAAATGACAGCAGCTGCATTTGCCAAAGGTTTATTAGCTTTAGAAGGTGAATTGACACCCATTTTAGTACAAATGGTTAAGAGTGCTAATACAAATGGTTTATTGGATAATGATTGTGATTCCAGTAAATATCAAAATATGTAAGTTGTTTTCTTAAATAAAATTAAAAATTTATATTTTTGTAATAATAAAAATTCTTTTTGAAAGGGCTAAAAATCGTTTACATGAACTAATGCAAGTTGATCGTGAATTTACGGCTGAAGATCGTATGGCTATTAATCCCAATAATAGTATTTCCATTAATCAGGCTTTAGATTTTGTTAAAAATCCAGTTGAATGCTGTAATCATGTTCATAGTTTAATCAAGGAATTATTAATTATAATTAGCGTTAAAAAGGATGATCCTAAAACAAAAGATGCCATATTGTATCATGGTGAAACTTGGGATTTAATGCGCTGTCGTTGGGAAAAAATTGAAAAAGATTTTAGTACAAAATCAAAACTTTATGATATATCAAAAATTCCTGATATATATGATTGTATTAAATATGATTTACAACATAATCAGCACACCTTACAATATGATCAGGCTGAAGAACTTTATATTTATGCCAAGTATTTAGCCGATATTGTTATACCACAAGAGTATGGTTTAACCATGCAAGAGAAATTAACAATTGGCCAGGGAATATGTACTCCATTGTTGAAGAAGATCAAATCGGATTTACAACGTAACATCGAAGAAGTCGAAGATGAATCGGTAAATCGTTTGAATCCTCAATATAGTCATGGTGTTGCTAGTCCTGGCAGACATGTACGCACACGTTTATATTTCACCAGTGAAAGTCATGTTCATTCTTTACTAACGGTTTTACGTTATGGTGGCCTATTGAATGTTTTAACCGATGAACAATGGCGTCGTGCTATGGATTATATTTCAATGGTCTCGGAGCTCAATTATATGTCACAAATTGTTATAATGCTATATGAAGATCCAACTAAGGATCCAACATCGGAGGAAAGATTTCATGTAGAATTGCATTTCAGTCCAGGTGTAAATTGTTGTGTACAAAAGAATTTACCACCGGGACCAGGTTTTCGACCACATTCTCGTAATGATTCAGGACAATTAAGGACTTCGGTAAGTTTTTTAAGGTTTCAATATTTAAATTGAATTTTCTAAAAAAAAGTTATTTACGAATTTCAAGTGAAAAAATCAAAAATAAAAGATTTTTCGAACTTAAAATTTATACAGAATTTTTTAAATACAATTTATTTAAATATTTTTTCGATATCCAAAATTTTTATAACATACATTTGTTTCAATTTTAAAAATATTAAGAATAATTTTCTAATTTTCAAATATATTTTTTATTTTCAAAATTTATTTATTTTTTTAAATTAATATAAAATTTAAATTTTTCTCAAATATAAATAATTAAATATATATTTTTGTAAACACATATTTTTGAATAAGGGGTGAGATCGAAAATTCTTAACACAAGTTTTTTCATCAAAATTTTTAATCCAAGTATTTGATTTTGATTTTTTTTATCATGTTACCTTTGTAAAACCCAACTTGCTCCTACAAAAAGGTCTGCCGTCAAACTGTATTCAATATGATTGAACAGTACCGGGAGAACTTTTTCGTTGACAGAAAACCTGGTTCAGATAAGAACCAGAAAGCATTTAAAAACACCCGGTAGGAATGCAGCCATTTTAACTCAGTGTTCAAACTACTTGGCACGAAAAGTTAAAGCTTATGTAGGTTTAAAACCAAACAAGACACAAATGGTTCCTGACAGAAACACTAGAAATTTAGAGGCCAAAAAAAAATCACGGGAATTGAGGTCAAGTTTTCTAAAAAAAAGTTATTTCTGCATAATAGGTGAAGAAGCGTATGTTCTGGTTGATTTGTCGCAAATTCCTGGTCAGAAATTTTATGTTGCTGATGGTTGAGGGAATGTTGAAGAAAAGATAAAAAGTGAATTGAAGAGCACAGAAAAGGTGTCTAAAAATGTGGTAGATTTTTAACGGATATGAACCACCTGTTTGAGTAAAGTGAACGAAAGCCTAGAAAACATTAATGGGAAGTTTTCCGAAAAAAGTTCGAAAATTTATCACCAGTGATTAAAACCATAAAAATATACAGTTCTTAAATTTTAATAATAATTTTAATCAAATAATGAAAAAATTAATAAATGAAGCAGTTTTTTTATTAACATGTATGTATGTTAAGAATTTTTCGATGTCACTCCTTACTAGAGATATAAGACTTTTTTATTCGAATTTCCCCATAATTTTTAATTAACGCTCATTTTCTAATGTTCGAAAATTTTTATCCGAATTTTTGTAATAGAACTGAATTTCGAATTCGAAAAAATGTGTAACAGAAACAAATTTAATGAAGAATTAATGTGTTTTCGAAGAAGTTTTAATAAAAGTATATCTTTTTTGTTTTAGAATCATGAAGAGTGTAACAGTAATCCCTCGCGTATTGATGAGGAAAATGATACCGAAGAGAGTCCAGTTAAAACACATATGGTAGGTTTAACATATTTTTGAAAATCATTTTTTTTTTAATAAATTTTATATTATTAATATTTTTTTAAAGCTCTCACCCGATAGTTTAGATTGTGAGATACGTCCCTTAAAATCTAAACCCATACCGATAGGAGCACATCATACGGTATCTGGCCATGAAGCCATGGATTTAGCAAAACGTTTAAATCAAGAATTGGCCTCACAACAACAGCAAACTAAACAAACGGGATCATTAGAAGCCACTCGCCCCATTAGCCCCGATGGTGAACCCAGATCACGAAGTTTCGAACAAAGACCTAAAAACTCCCATAAAGGTAAGATTCTTTTTTCCAGTTTTATTACTTTTTTATTTTAAACTATTACAAAAATAGTTTTAGCTTTTTTTCTATTAACTTCTTTTTATCATTTTGTCAATGTTTTACTTTAACTTTTTTTTCTTTGTTTTTTATTGGTTTAAATATTAATTTCTGTATAATTTGCATGATAATTATTTTGTGTGTTTCGGAAGAAAAACACTTTATTTTTGTATTTCAATTAATGTGAAATCTCTGTGGGAGATTTGCAAACAACATTTTTTTATAAATAAATTCACAAAATTTCCATAACATGCAGTCATTTCCGTTGGAAGAAAAAAAGAAACATTTAAATAAATTTAATTTTTGTATAAACAATAAATATTTTTTATCATATTTTTTTAAATGTTTTCTGTTGTTGTATCATATTTTTTTTTTTTGTTTTGTGTAATATTTTGTGAATTTATTTGTTTTTCTAAATTTTCCCCCTCCCTCCCTCTCAGAGCGGAATCTTTTCTTTTGATTAAATATTATTTTTTTTATTATATTTTTTTATTATTTTCTAATTGATTTTTCTATTTGTTTTTGTATCATATATATATAAAAAATAAATATTTCTTTACCGAAAAAAACCCTAAAAAAACAAACAATCAACAACAAAATTATCTCTGCAACATCTCTATATATAATTTGTATCTTATATTTTTTTTGTTGTTACAAAAACAAATCCAATATATTCTAAATCATGAATGATAAACAAAAATAAAATTATATAAGCATCTGGCCGGGAAATTCCGTGTATTTGGCTGAAGTTCGTTGTCGTTTATACAAAAAAAAAAACTTTAATGTGGAGTTTCTCTTTCACATTCTGTCTCTTCTCTGTTTAAATTGTGTTAAATTAGCTACTGAGAATATTATTAAGTCTTAATTAGACTTGGCATTATAAAAGTTCTTCTTTCAAAGAATTTTTATAATTATTTATATTTTATTTATAATTAATTTTTAATTATAAACAAAGAAAGTTTTTATTTTTTATTTTAAATAAAAATTTTCTTTGTAGAAAAAGAATTAAAAAAAAAATATTGTCAGTAGTTAAATTAACGTCTCATTTCTATATTTTGTAAATTGTTTCCTTGTTGACACAGTGTTATTTGATCTTTATTTGGAATGAGTTATTTTTTTTGCTAGTTAAATGTTCAATATTTATTGAAAATTAATATTTAAATATATATTTTAATTATATTCTAATATCATGAATATATTGCGAATTCTTTCATATTTATCGTTTCTATCGTTTTTATGCTCGAAATTGTTTAAAGGAATGAAATGTGAACGTTATTGAGACATTGATTTAGTTGATTTCTTTGTTTTTCTTTAAGTTTTGTTAATATTTAAAGATGAATTTAAAATGGCCACTACCATTAACGTTAAAGTTCATGGATCATTTATCATGTAAAATTTTTGTATACCCTACACCACTATACGTGGTTGGAGTTTGTTTGTGCTTAAGTTTGTAACGCACAGAAAAAGTATTTCTACCACCATTTTTAAATATACCGTTTGACTCAGAATCGCTTTCTGATTCCATTTAATGATGTCCGCCATTCTGGCTCGTTTCGAAATTAGTGATGATGGGTCCATTATTTCACTCAGCCCCCATACAAATGTATCTCCCGGAATGGGAAGAAATAAAAGTTCTGAATATAAAGCGAATTTAACCAAAATTTGGCCCAAAAGAAATCTAATAATATTCTAAAATGATGTTCCAAATAATACGGTCCATTATTTTTCATATGTCTCATATAACTCCCCTTTAAAAATAACACTTTGAAGGGCTTAAATCTCACAAATATATGCAAGAATTGTGATAAGAATTAATCTAATTAAGACACAGTGGATTGTGGCCACTTGTGTCTTGTGACTTGCATGTTTAGTCTCTGTTTGTTTAGTACCGGATGAGGAATCTGTGCGAGGTCTCCGCCGTTTTTGGCGCTGCAAAGTTGGACTGTGAAATGAGGGAGGTGGGTCGGACTCTTTTTGTTTATTAAAAAGTTTCCTGACCAATACGAGTGACTTCTTCTTGTCCTTCGTAAGGTCTTTAGCAAGTTGGAGTTCATCAAGTGTACACTCATACCAATTTTCGCAGAGGAATATGCGGATATTAGCACCCGAAAAACAGTTTTTATCCAAAACTGCTTCGGACAAGATTTGAACAGCTTTGAATGTACTTGCCATGCCAGGTAGAGCTACCTCTCTGCTAAGTTCGATATCACTTGGTAATAATAAAGACTGCTTGCAATCAAACAGTTACAAATAAGTTATAAAATTTTTTATAGCTCCCATTAAAAGCTTCCTGGAAAGACATTTTAAATCTCATAAAAGATGTTGACTGTAAGATTATGAATGGAGCTCCTTCATAATTTTGTATATTATATTACAGGACGATCTTGATCATGTAAAACGTTTTTATTTGTTTCGTATGAAACTTGATTTTAAATTTGATATGCTTTCGTGAAATCTATGCATTTTAAAGAGATGTTTCAATAACAAATAGTATTCCGTTAGAGGACCTTCTATTTCAAAAAATTAATAATAATTTATATATCTGTATAAGTGATTTTATTTTTCTTCAGAGAAGAAATTGTGTACCAAAGTAAAATAATGTCAAGTATTTGTAAAGTGAAAAGACACAACTTAGGCCTAATTACTGGGGCTTGCCTCTTAGAATCTCTAACCTGAACAAATGTCTACAGTTTCTTTTAGATGTGTACAGCTTATAATATTAAAGCTTTTTAATTACTTAAAAAATATGTTTGTATATAAAAGATTTAAATTAAAAACTTTTGAAATTTTCTTGTAATTAATATTTGTAAATGTTTTCCAATAAACAAAATAATTCTTTGCCTTTTATTCAAATAAAGACAAAACACTGTGTAAAAAAGTGCTCATGTCATTGACCAAATTTCTAAATTTCTCATTAGGTTTTTTTAAAAAGAAAAGATCCCTTTTTTAAAGCTGTTTCTAGATTGCATGCTTGTGACGTGTGTTGTAAAACAAAACTAATAAAAAATAGTTAAAACAAATTGGTGGACAAAAATTTGCTGTGAAGGAAGAAATTATTGAAAAATCCTTCCTGCATTAGCCTGCATTTGAAAATAAACAAAATATCAAACTTGCTTTTATTTTCCTAAAATCTAAATTAGAATTTTGCGTCTTAAAGCGTCATTCTTCCCAAAATTAAATTAAAATAAAAAATATATAAAAGAGCAAAATAAACGTTTTGTAAATGTATGCGTGTGTTTGTATGTTGTGCATTTAGTTAAAATAAAATTAAAAAATAAATACTTTGCCTCATTTGTCTATAATATGTGTTTCTTATTTTTAAGATTTAAATTTTATTAGTTCTCTATTCTATATATTTCTTTGATCTTATTAAAACAACAAATACCACCTACTTTTTTATTATTATTTATTTTTTCAACAACAACAACAAAAAAACCAATTTGTACACACAACAACTGAAACATTTGAATTCCTATTTCTTTTTTTTTTAATTAATAAATTAATTAATTAATAAATCTATCACTGTCTCTCGCTCTCTGTGTATAATAACGTTTATTAATGGCCTCCAAATTATGCTTTTGTTGTGGCTTTTAACAAATTCCCTGCTTATTTAAATCCTTCACAAAAATTAGATGAAGATCTTGCTTCCAATGTTACTAGACATGATAAAGATTTTCAAGAGATTTTAACCTCAAGAGTAACTAACCTTAATCGTTCTGTTTTTCAAATACGTGTTACGGATAATTTAACTTTATTCAAAATTGATTCTTCTACCAATGAATTACCCTTATCCGAAATAGATTTCTCTCTAAATCCAGGCACCCCCGATAGTCATGATACATGTGGAGCTCATCAGAAATCCACTTCACCTGGTGAACGTTTACAGAAACGTCATGCTCAGTTATTAACTATGAGACGCATGGAAAGTGGTGATGAACCGGAATTTGTGCAAAAACTAAGAGATTGTCGTAAAATTTCACCTCTGGCCACAAATGAGCGACCTTTGACCTGTAATTGTTCTGTACATTTGTCGAGTCTTAATGAGGATGTTGCATATCCTCATGCTCATTCAAAAAGTGAAGCCGACATTTCAGAAATTATACCCTATGCAGCTAAAGTTATTAGTCCTCCTATAACTATAGCTTCGCCCAGAAATTCTTTTGAGGAAGAATATCAATTGTCTTCCTCGGCACCAGCAGCTCTAATGAGCGGAGAGTTTTATATGAGATTTCGTAGTAAAAATGATGCTTTAAAACCCTTTTCGGCATCTAATTCACCTACCGCTTCTACTTTAGAATTATGTCATGCTTTAGATGAGCATCACAGTTCTGCTAATCTAACTGGTTGTCCGGGTTTGACACGTAACAAGCATGCCGTTAATAGTAGGGATTATAAACCTCTTAAACAAAGTTTACCTTCAGCCCAATCGGCACCGGTTATAGTTGATTTGGCGAATCCATTTAAATTTCCTGCTTTATATAGTTTTAAACAATTTGCTCCAATTGCTGAAAATGCTGCAACTAATACAACCTTTTCTCCTACCATTGCCCAACCCACCACCGCTATCACTACTAACACTACTACTATTCCTGACATTACTGTAATTGATGACACTAACACACCCTCAATATCTTCATCTTCATTGTCTCATCAACATTTTAATGCTTATCATCATCCACATCATAATTCCAATCCTTTGACATTACATCATCATCACCATCAACAACATCATTCACATCATGATCATTCTTATCAACATTCTCATCTTCAACATCATCATAACAATACACACAATAACAACAACAACAATAATAATAACAATCAAAATCAAAATCATCAATATCATTCATATCACTCGCATAATTATCATATACCAAATGTTGTTGTTACTTATAATAATTCACCCACCGATTCCTCTATAAATTTTAATGATTTAACTTATAAATTGAATGATTTTGATGAATTTAATACAAATTTCACTTCTATATCTGGCGTCAATTCGTCTATCCACCACAATCACCACCAACAAAACCAAAATCCATACAATCAAAATTTTCCTTCTTCTTCTTCTTGTTGTTTCACAAAATCATCTTGTTCACAAAACCCTATTGATTCCTTCGATAAACCTTTTAACACTTCCTCCATTATCAAACCAACTCTTGCTAATACTACTACAGATAATACGGTCACTTCGACATCATCGTCGTCATCGGTATCGTCTAGACGTCAAAGACACAGTATTGCCGGCCAGATGTCTTATATGAAAATGTTGGGATTCGGTGGTTTTAGTAAAAAGATGACCACTAGCTCTAATAGTCTATTTAGTACAGCTGTTATAACTGGAAGTTCCTCAGCTCCTAATTTGAGAGATATGATACCAGTTTCATCATCCGGTAAGTTGAAGGTTTTTCTTAATTATTGTTATTATTATTATTATTATTATTATTATTATTATTATTATTATTATTATTTAGTGTATGTTGTTATTTTATTTTGTTAAAAAATTATATTTATATTCGCTTAGCGCAACAACATTTAATTAAATTGTATAAAAAATTAGAAATTAAACAAAAAATTTTTGATTTAAGGAAAAAGGCTCAAAATTTTTGAGGGAATAGATAAATCTCTTATACACAGAAAATGTTCTTTACAGTACAACTGTAAATAAATCATTTTAATTTGCATATGAATAGAACTTGTCCTTGTTTGATGCTAAATCGTATCAGAAACATGTGAAAATATTGTGTTTTCCAAAGACCTTCATCTATCTCCAAGATTTCCTTGAGAATAGGTTTCATAATTTATATTACGACATGAGTATTTAATGTCCTATTATTGGTTTCAAAAAGTTTTTACATCATTCTGGAACTTAAAGGTTGATGTAAATGTGTTCTGCCCGTTAAGGAGCACAACTTTAATACAGAATAATCATGACTTTAATATCACGAAGTAGATAATGTTAAGAATCTAACAGGGGTCTTCCAAAGTGGTAAAACTGAGATCGGTTTGAATCAATAGGTTCAATGCCTACTAGATGTTTAGCTTGTTTTGTTGCTAGAGTGACAGCTCTTGGCAGATGAAATTCGGGTCATTCAGGTACAAAGAATCGACTGTCGGCGAAATGAATACATATAGAATGCATAGATCGTTTGGATCACTGTGACTTCACAATTCCGCGGAGTCAAGTTACCATATGAAAATCTTATTTGGAGGCCGCACACCTCCTGACGCAGACATTTAACAGAATCCGCCGAGGTCTACATGAGTAGTTCTAGTAGTACTACAATCGGAGAGCGACCACTAGGCATTGAGACTATTAATCCATTATTGACCGTATCCTCCAGCATGTGGCCAAAGATCACACAATACACGACATTATATAATGGAAAAATTTCTTGGACTTGAGTTAAACCAGAATCTAAATCACAACAATTATCTAACTTGTTTTTACAGCTGCTACAACAACAACATGCTTACAGATTAAGTCCTATTTGTAACTAAGTAACAAGAGTTCTGTCTGTAGCTAAGAATACCCCTTCTGTCCTATCTTACTAGATCATAGGATCTCCAAGTTTTTAGGGCAGGAGATAAATTAAAAAAAGCTTCTACAACAGCAAAACTATTTTTCCCACGTTACCAACACAATTGGTTATCCGTTCCAGAAAGACCCGAAACACACTCGGACTGTCAATCCAGCGACAGCTGTATCAGAACTTTCGGGTACAGACGAACTGTTACAACAACAAAATACTTTCATTTAATTATATTATCTGGTCTTTCCAACATCACAATGTTCAGTTCATCATTCCGAACTAGTTTTCCAACCAATGCCTGGGCAGTCCAGACTTTAGAGAGAACCAAAGTTCTAGACCTGGAGCTCAATCTTAACCAGAACCAAACACACAACAACGGAATTTTTTACTACATTTTTTTTTCTACATCTTTCCAATTTTCCACGTTACCATTAAATGTTTCTGAGACTGTTTAATGATATAAGAAGTCTTTCAAACCTCTGATCATATACTTTATATAATTTCATGTATAATTTCACTAGAACAGAATACAATTTTTGTTGTTTCCCGTTTCACTCTATATTAACATAAATTACGAAGTTATGTAGTCATCAAAATTTTCGACTTTAATCATTTCAAAATTGATTTATTTCTAACCAAAAAATGTCTAAATTCCAGTTTAATGAAACGGTTTTTTAAGAGATCAAAATTTCACTCTTGGATCCATTAGAGAAAAATTAGGAAAAAGTCCCCCGCATGCTATTTTATTTCTTCCCAAAATCTTGAGCAAAATTTGCGCTTCATTAAAACTAAATAGAATTTTTTAATTTAATACACTAAAAAACTAAAAGATTCGATTTCCCGCACAAATCGCTTATAACATAAAATCAAAATTTATATATAAAAAATTTTCGCTTTGCACTTAGAGAAAAAAAATAATAATAAATATATGTATATGAATCATATGTTCCCCCCACACCCATCAAAATCCATAATTGTTATTTATAAAAACCACTATTCATTTGAAAAGTTTTTTCGTTAACAGTACTGGATGGTTTTGGTGGTGTACCACCCATTCGACCATTGGAAACTTTGCACAATGCATTGTCGCTCAAACAATTGGATCAATTCCTAGAGAAAATGACATCGGCACCACTTTTTAAAACGCCCACATGTACGCCGCCCAAAAATCCCTCAACACCCTTATCCATGATGACCACCACCTTGGAAGAGGAACCATTAGCTAGTACACCTACAAATCATGTATGCCGTTGCAATGATAACAGTGTAATTAATGAGAAACATCCTGATAGATGTAGTATGTGTGGTCATCCACTACGACCTGCAATACCGGGCGCTGCCTCAACACCTATTACTACACCAACCGTTGAAATCAATACGATGACAAAATCAACAAACGATAATGCAGGTGGCAGTGCACTTTGTAAGTGATTTACAAATACAAAAAAAATAATTAATTAAATTAATTAAAATGGATATTAATTGAAGAGAAAACTATAAAAAACAAAACCGAATAAATTAATTTGCATACATAATTTATTTTATTTTATTTAAATTGGTGTAAATGTAATAATTATTATTTGATTTGATTTGATTTTTAATTATGATTTGATTAAATTTTAATTGTATTACATTAATTATTATAATTATTATTATTATTATCATTATTATTATTATTGTATGCCTTTGTAAAAGACAATATTTTTGAAGCAAACAAAAGAGGAAACATAAAAAACAAATAAAATTATTATTGTAATTAAGATAATTTGCTGAAATATGTTTTAAATTTTTATTTAATTTGCACAGTAATTTATTTTGTTTAGTTATGGTTGTTTTGCACATAACATAAGAACACATTTACATGTGGCAAAATTTCACTTTTTATAAGATATTTTTACAGAAATATTTATTGTGGATATCATGCTGAATATGGATTCTTAATTGTTAAACTGGATCGTTTGTTAGTCCTTTGTTGTTCAAAGCTATTGATTTAATTCTTCCCATCTCTAACTTCTAAATTTCTTCCATTTGTCATGTCTATGTATCACTGGGGTTGACAATATATGGTCTAGTGTGACTCGGTTATTCCGGAATGGAACAACTATGTTTTCTTCCATTTGTCATATCTATGTGTCACTGGGCACACTATATGGCCTAGTGTGACTCGGTTTGTTCCGGAATGGAACGACTGAGATTTTCTTCCATAAGTCTTTTCTATGTGTCACTGGTTGACAATCTTTGGCGAGTGTGACTCGGTTCATTCCGGAATGGAACAACTGAGATTTTCCTTCATTTGTCTTTTCTATGTGTCACTGGGTTGACAATACATGGTCTAGTGTGACTCGATTTGTTCCGGAACGGAGATCCGGGTTGTATTCAGCCCCTAAATTCAATAAGTAGTTTTGTTGGACACCTCTGCTATAAAGTGTTGTTTATGCAGTCTGAATGTTTTTGCGGTTTCCATCTGGCTTCTTAATTATAAATCCTGATCGTATTCTCCATTTATAATTTCATTAGACTCTTTTGAATTCCTACAATAGTTTCAATCTCATATCTCTATGTATAAGCTCCAAATCTGAATTTTAGGCTTTTTTGTGGATTCCACTCACAACATAAGTACGGAACGTATTGCCTAATTATAATTTCCCTAGACTATCTATTCTATATCAATATCTTAATTTCCTACTGCCTTTTGGCACTAATATTTGCAATGGGTTCAATCTCCCACAAGTCTATATTTTAGGATTTCTTTAGATTCTACTTAATAGTTAATGTTTTGCTAACTACGATTTTCAAATCGAGTCTTCATCTAGATACTGGATTGAATTCTTTTACGGGTTTATTAAAAGGCATATGGTTTGAATAAGTTCACAAACATCTGGCGCTTGTTAATTATTTTTTTTTAATAAAAACCGCCTTAAAGTGAATGCTTTCTTTTCACTAAAATTCTGGAACTATCGTTTGAGGTTATATTTTATGTTCAACTATAATATCAGCTGTGTTTAATTTAGAGGGAGGAGAGCATTTAAGGCAAAATAATGTCCATGTAATCAAAATCGTTTAAGAGATTTGTATTCTTCATTATATTCTCATTAAAGAATGGAGCCAAATTCCAAGTATTGGAATGTTCTTAATAAAGCTCTATTCTCGAAACAAGTAGTTCTAATTCTAGAGATTAATTTTTAATTAAATTTCATTTGTGTAAATTCTATTCTTGGAATCTAATGAATTCCAGACTACAAGAGGACATTTAGTCACGATTCACAAACATCTTTTGTTTCCCATTTATTTTTTAACAAAAACCGTCTTTCTGCGAAATCCAAAGTTATCGTTTGAGGTAACCTTTTGTGTTTAAATATATTATCTGTCGTGTTTAATTTTGGAAGGAGTGTATGATGTAAGACAAAATAAGCTTGCATGCTTCATTATATTATTGTTATCGGCGGATGCGATTCCTATTATGTCATTAACCAACTTTGATTACTGCACTCGACAATATGGCATATTTCATGAAGTTGAAATATTCACTCCAAATCTCATTTTGATATAACTTTTCGAATGCTAATTCCATAATCAAATAAAACAAAGAATACTTAGAATCAACCACAATTCGAATGTCATAGGGATTGGGAAACCCAAATCTGGATAATTCTTAGCGGTACAAATCACATACATTGTTAAGATTTCGTGAAGCAAAGATATTACTTGCAGAGCAACTTTGAAACACATTCGGGGTTTGTCTTTGTCTGGCATCACATTCCTGTTAAGATATAGATCCAGTGTTAAAGCGTAAAGAACGGTTTCGATATTGCAATATCATATCTGGTGAATATTAAAGTACTCTATCAAATTGACATTGCAAAGCTTCACGGACGTTCCGTCGAATTAAATAACGCCATTATACATCATACAGCTCTATTATTCAGGATCGTATAAAATGATATAGCCAATTTGCTCTGTAACCGTAAGGAGCGAGTTTAGTAATGCAACTTAATTACTTCAACATCTCAAGTACATTCTAAAGAACTCTATCAAAATGGGTTTGGAAAGATTAACAGATGATCAGTCCATAAGCATTAACGGTTTCAATCCCAACTATTATCGATATAGAGGCTATAGGCAATAACACCCTGAACTTTTCAAATGTTCTTTTTGTGATTCCAAATTAACATTTTTTTACGAATAGTAGAATGTCCTAAAAATCCCAATTGGAGGGTAAATTAATTGTTCAATTAAAAAAAATATATATGAAAATCCGAAAGGGTTTTGACCAATAACGAATGATTGCAGAAGTTCGAAAATGGCGATCAGAATTTTCATTTTTTAGTTTTTTTATAATAAAATGTACACTTTATTTCAATAGATCTATCAATTGCATTATACTGCATGTTTTGTGTTAATTTCTAAGCAAAATGAAGTTTATAATTTTATTTTTGCTAATTTTTATTTAACATTTCAAAATCACTCATATCATTATCAATCACAATAATCACAATAAATGGTAAAATTTCGAAAAAACAACAAAACAACGCAAAAGGTGAATTAACCTTAATACATTTTATATATTTTAAAATTTTTCCCCCATAAAACAAATTCATTATAACCTTAAGTATGGAGCAAACAATCTAGTGTTGCTAGCAGTATTACAGAACCTTCATCGCCGGCCATTTCGGATACGTGTTCCCAGGAAACACCCAGTTGTGATATGTCCATAAGTCTAACCAGTACGGAAGGCTGCAATTTGCCCTCAACGGCTGCTCAAAGATTGGCTAAATTCTTTCCACGTTTAGATGATGATCTCAATTCAGTTAGTATATATGCGCCCATTAATTTGGATTGTTTAGAAGGTGGCGAAACAGAATTAAGTTATGCGGGAGCAGTAGGAGGCATGGGAGATGGAAGTTTTGATGCTAAAAGTGCCTGTTTAACGCCGGTTAGTTTTAATATGGATTTGAGTATTGTGGCCAATAAGGGTTCCTTGACCTTGTCAGTGGATGTAAGTAGGAAGTAGATTTTTAGTTTATAGTTCATTTTTCTAATTGATTCTTTTGCTTTTTAGGGATTTGAAGATGATGATGATGCTACACCATCTGCTGCCACTACACCTTCATTGCCACGTGATGAACCCCATTTGGAATTTTGCTATTGTTGTGAGGCTCATAGCACTCAGGGTCAGCCGCCCGATGATACTCAAAAATCCAACGAACTCTTTAATATAATGCGCAATAAGCGATTGGCCGCTAATGAACGTAAAGTATCATGTTATTGTCATGATGCTCCCTCAAGCTCAGATTTACTTAATGCTGAAACACCAACGGTTAGCATACGCAAAGCTTCCGATACCATATCTCCCAGAATACAAAAACAAATAAGTCTCTTTGAAAGTGGCGAATTGGAGAGACAAAAGGAATATTCAGCTTTACATGCTTCGATAAATATACCACAACCTAATAGTTTACAACTAAAACAAGATGCTCGTTTAAGGAAATTCGAAAATCTTACACAATCTACATCTAATTCGAATTTTCCCTTCGAAAGCAATACACTGAAGAGGGTACCCAATAATGTAGAAGATTTTGTAGATGCTAATCTTACACAATCATGTATAAATCTTAAAACATCGGGAGTAGTGCCCTCGTACACTTCATCCACTAATAGTTCACCACAACATAAAGCTATTTCGGTATTTCGTCCTGTTACACAATCCTATTCAACTATGCCACCCGAAGAATTGGATACTACTAGTGGACCAGCTAGTCCCAGACCTGGTGCTTTGATAGTTAAAGAGAAATTTATCGAACCACCGAAACGTATCACACGAAGTTTTCATGGTAAAACTCAATCTATGGATTCGGATTTTTTATTTAATGAATTTTTATTAGTGCCCTCTCATACTCTGACCGCCCAAAATTCATCTAGTAGTGATACGGGAAGTGCTGCTACTTCACCTTCAGCACGTTGTAATAAACGTTTTACCACAACAAAAGTGTTGGATGAAAATCTGGAAGATTTAAGTGAACATTAAAAAATGCAATTAAATAAATTAAATTTTAAAGTTCAATTAAGTTCCGATTTTAGTGTTTTAGTTTTAGAAAATGAGTGGAATAATTTTGGGAATTATATAAACAAAGTTTATAGGTTAGAAATTCAAAATTGTATTGAGAATAACAAAAAAAAAAAAAAAAACAAAAAAGAAGTAGAAAATTAATAAAGAAAAAATATATTTTTGCGTGTAAAATTTTATTTTAGAAAAAGCTGAGTATTAATTAAATTTAAATTAATTAAACTATTCAAATTACTATCAAAGCGTGAGAACATTATTTTGATGATAGAATATTAGTAGAACATTATTATTATTTCAAAGTTTTTTGATAATGCGATTTTTTTGGAAATTAAGGTGCTATTTTCTCTATGCCAATGTTGTACTTATTATATCCGGATACGGGTTTTCGCATTCGCTTTATTTATTTTCATCGATTTTTATTTTATTCTCGTTAATTATTTAAATTTCGTTAATTCGAACGAGTAAAAAACATGTGCATATTCTGAGCTATTGGAAAATCGTAAAATTTAAAGAACCGATGTATATTATACGTAGTCCTAATTGAATCGATAGTTTCTTCAAGATTCAATGTTTACGTGAGATTTATGCACTTAAAATTATGGGAGCTGTTATGGCTGAGTATTGAAAAAATTGTTTGTTCGTTCTGAACATCTACACAAACGTTACGAAACTCCAAAAACTTGAGTGGTTGGTGTTGGGTATAACTATTCGATAGGGAAATTATGAATAATATTTCCATACAAATATAATAATTGTTAACGCAAATTTCTAAAACTACACAAATTTCGAATACTCCTGCGCATTTTCATTAAACTGCTTTTCTAATTTGTAGGCAGACGTGGCCCCTTTTATAATATTAATTTTTGCATCTTAAAGCAACTACTGCAAACTATATAAAAATTAGGTTTAATCAGTTTTTAAACATGACAGTTTAAGCTTTTTCTACACGTTCCAACCCAGTAAAAAAATTGTATTTGTTGTTGGGTTAAAGTACGGTTCCAACAGTTTGCCAAATGAAGAAATTTTCACTAAAAATTTATACCAAGAGAAAGAAAATTTTAGAACAGTTTTGCCATATCGAGCGAATTTTTTCTTATTGAAAAACTGTTCACTAAAAATTTCATACCAAGACAAAAAGGAAGATTTTGGTCTCTTGTAGATTTAAAATGGTGATGCACTACCTGTTCGAGTAAAGTGAAAATGATACCACTGTAAAAACGTTAGTGGCAGGAAGTGATTAAAACTATAAAAATATTTTTTAATTTTTGTAAATTGTAAAAATAATTTCAATCAAATAAAAAAACTTTAAGTTTAATGGTTTCCTTTTTTACTAACATATATGTATGTTAAGAATTTTGCGATCTCACTCCTTATATGTTTTAATTTATTGAACTAATTTCGATGATTTTAAATAACAAAATTCACAGGTTAATAAAAATAATCAGCCTTAATTTCACTGATCTTTGGCATGAGAACTGATGGATAAATGTGGGGTCTAATTTTTAACATTTAGCAACTGTAAATGACATTTCATTACTTGTAGTTCTGAAGAGTAAAAGAAGAAAATTCTTAAATTTTTGTGAAATCACTGTGTTCTGAGGAGGAAAGAAATTAAGGGATATTTTCTTCTTTAAAAGGGGATAATTGATATGTTTGATCCAAACCAAAAAAATAAATAAAAAAAACATTTTTATAGCAATTATCTCATTATGTATGCTCGTATACATCGAAACACATAACGCTTGATGTCACTCACATGGACATGGAAATTGTTCGGAAAAATATAGTAAAATTGCTGAAAATGAAAAAAAAAAAACTAAAAATCTACTTCTTTGTAAAGATGTGATTTTTAACTAAAAAACTAGTTTCAAGAGATTTATCGGCACAAAAACTTGTTTCGACATGATAGAATAAATAAAAGTTGTTTAATTACTAAAAGCATTTATTAATGCACACTTAACAAAACTCTTTAAATTAAAACAGTAATTGTACAATAAGTTTTCAATTAACTTATTTATAAATTATAAAATACCATTAAAAGTCACCTCCATACGTGAACGCTTTGACGACTATAATTCGAAATTATCTTCGTAGTTATCCTTAAACAATAGAATATTTTCCAAAGCCTCAATATAATCATCATCTTCCAAACCGGTTTCTTTAAAACGATGTAATTTTGCAATTTTTATTCTCTTTGCCTCACGATGTAAAGTTTCTAAAGTATCACCCAATTCGCTGGATGATTGTATGGCAGCAATACAAGGCACTGTATTAACTTTCACATCTTTTGGACGTTTTTCATAGGGATTCACAAAACCTGAGTTAGTTAGATTATCATTAAACATTTCACATGGATAAGGAATACGTGTAGGTATGGCCGACTTCAGTGAGGTCACATGAGCCATACTATTATGAGTGGAACATTGTAAATATAACTGAAACATTTCTGATACTGTTTCACAACGATAAGCAGCCATACGCATTTGTTCTTGTGGAGCATGTTCACGTGGTCGTTTCAAACGTTCTGCTGGGATACCACGCACACATAGTGATTGTATTATATAATTCGTTCCTATTTGACAATTGGGAGTGAGTTGAGTAAATAGAGAACCTTCAAATTTATCCAAACAATCAATAAGATCCATTTTGTGTTCCATGTTAAACGGCAACGATAGAGCAGCTGCTGCCAGTTTACGGCCATAATTATTGAGGTCTCCACAAAAGCCAGCTAAAGAATTTGATAGAGGAGCATTGCGTAAACGATAGCGTAATGAAATAGTATCCAAATAGGAGGCCAAAATCGCAGATGTTTGATAAAGATTATCTGGTTGATATTGTAGTGATGTGAATTCTCTGGCCGTACCCAATTGACGCCATACACGATCTTGTGTACTGAGTGGTATGAATAGGGAGGCTTGCTCTATAAGCTGATTGACGGTTAATAAACTGTTGACTACACGTATTGAGTCGCTCATAGGCTCATCTGGTAAAAAATTAGAATGATGGATTTACATTGAAAGATAAATACAAAATGTTGGAATGTAATTTTATCTCAAATATGCTCCACAATTTATAATTTCTAAGTTATTTTTTGAAAGGAATGAATATATATAAAAACCAATAGATTGAGCAATTATAGTGAGGAATGAGATCGAAAAATTCATAACACACGTTTATGATTAAAACTCTTAACTCAAGTATTTTGTCAAACATGTCAGTACTGAAATTATATTTCCTCAAATCCTCAAAATTGCTCGGAGCTAAAGCGAGTGGAGAGATATCGGACTCATGTTAAAACTGCATTGAAGATCATAGAAAAGGTGCACAAAAGTGTGGTAGACTTTAGACGAAGATAATCTACCTGTTCGAACAAAATTATAGAAAGCGCTATAAATACGTTAATTGAAGGGTTTCCGAAAAAGCTTCAAAATTTTATCACTAGTGATTAAAATTATAATTTTTTGTAACAAATTTAAACAATTAAAAAATAAAACTGTAAATTTAATACTTTCGTTTTGATTTATACATATGTTTGTTAAGAATTTTTCGATCTTACACCTTAGTAGAAATGTGAATTTAGTTTAATAACGATCTAGATTCGCTATTTATAATTTCATTGAAATCGAATTAGTCATTTGTTATATTGAAACACCCTGAATTGATTAAGATATCGCTCAATAGCTCTTTTAACAGATACGATTTTTCTGATTTTTAAAAGCTAACTTTGATAATCATTAAAACAATTTTAGTTTCGACAGAATATAATTAACTTAAGAACAAACTGAGTTATAAAAATCGTCACAGATTTTGTTATGGTAGGAAAAACTATTGAGTTTTAAATACTTTTTAACTACAAAATAAAATTATTAAAATTAAAAAACTCACCTGCATTCTCACATAATGTATTACGGGGTGAATAGACTGGCACTGCCATATTCGCTTTACCATATTCATCATTTAAGTGTTCCAAACATTTCGTAGCCAAACCCGAAAAACCATTAAATGAATCAAAAATTGTTTGAAAACCTTGCATAAAATCACATTCCTCCACATATTGACGTATGCGATCACAAAATTCTTCTTCAAACTCTTCCGTTTGCCACAATTCTGAACCTCGAGTAAAGGTATCCAATGTTTGTTTATCATTATCATGACGATATTGTTTTACAATATTCACAGTACGGGGATGATAGCGGGTGTATAGAAAATCAGCCCAACTATCAACATTTTCTGCCAAGTTATAATCTTTTTCTTCTATACTAATTTCAGGTTTATCGAGGTCAGATTGAAATTCATGTTTTGTAGATTCCGGCTGTGCTACAACTTCTAGCTCGGAAGGCTGCCAAGCTAAATCTTCTTTTAATTTTTTGACAGCTTCATGTTCTGCAACATTTTCAGCCTTGTCTAAATCATCATGACCACCACGTTTAAAACTATTGCCATAAAGTTCACCTTCTCGAGGTAAATGTTTAAGAGATCCCTCTAAATCCACTAGTAGTAGACGAGGTGTGTAGGTGGTTTGTTTCTAAGAAATAATTAAAGGAATAATTAATTAAATAGTTAAAATGTTTATAAGTACACACTACACCATCATAGGGTGGGCTATAATGTCATGGGGGTATAATACGTTTCAAGTATACCGTTCGACTCAAATCATTTTCTGAGTCGATATAAAGATGTCCCTACGATTTGCTGGTTGTAAACAAAATGCAAATCGCATTTTTTAAGATATCTGAAATTTTGCACGTGTCATTAAGGCAATGCCTATTGAAATTAGTGATGGTTCTAGGTTACTTCCGGATTGAGTTTTTAAGAGTATAAAAGTCCAACACAAAAAACGATATAACGAAATTGGGTACAAATAGGTTAATTGTAATCTTAACCGATGTGCCAAATTATACGAGGACTAGTTCACTTTGAAGGGATTAAATCTCACATATACATTGGTATTACGTTAAGAGTGCAATTCGATGTTCGATATTGAACGAAGGTTGGCATATATTTTTTCTAGCTCCCATATAACGCGGCCCAAAATATCCTTTTAAAACGCGTTAATTGCACATAATAAAATGCAGCTCAAATTAGAAAACCAATTATACGAGGATCATTAATTACATTGACGTAGTGTAGGGTATAAAACTGTCAGCTTTGGCCGACAAAACTTCTTACTTGTTTTGCTCATAAACAAATAAAGCTTACATTGTGATTAACACCTTGACGATATAAAACATCATGACTTATTTCTGAAGGCTCAGCAGATTGATCATAAGTAAATCCAGATTCCTATTTGAAGAAAATTTAAAGACATCTGTTTAGATTTTCTTTGGTTTCTTAATTAAAACTCACTTGAATATTCCACCAATGTGCTCCTACATAATTAGCATAATTACCAAATTGTAAAGTTAATATTTCTCGAGTATCCATTCTTTTTCAATAAATATAATTATAAATGTATTATTTTTTGTTTTTTCTACAAAGAAATTCCATTTAAATCGGCATGTAGTAAGAAGTGCTGCCAAGTCTTTTTTATACAATATGTAAACAAAAACAAATGCTGCCAACTTTTTTGAAACTTATTTATTTATTAAAAAATATTTATAAAAGTTAATACAAACAAACTATTATTTACTAAAATCCAATTAATACATTTATTTAAACTTGATTATTAACATTGAATAATTTATTTCCTAAAATTCCTAATAGAACGTAGAAATGAATGTAAACAAACACAGCTGTTTAATTCGTCTGCAAAATTGACAAGCTTTTTTATTCGCCTTGTTTCTTTGTTTACAAATTTTATTATATATACAAATCTACATATTTTTCATTAAAATCACTTTTTTATAGCACTTTTATCATTTAATAGTTGTGATATAAAACAATTCCATATCACCGCCACCAATTGTACAAATACCACTTGATATTTCAAAGGTATAAAGCTAAAATTTATCATTTGTACTGCCGGCCATAACATATAATTATTCTTCATTATATCTGGATATTGTACTTTTATGCGTTCCTTTATAGTATTACTGTTTTCCTCATTTATTAAACCCACTAAAGCTGTTATTGATAAATTAAGAGCTGGTGCCATAACAGCTTGATCTACCAACATTTTCTTAACGGTACGTTGTAGACGACCTTGATTTGTACTTATTTTGCGATCCAATAAAGCATACCAGTATTTAAGTGCAGGTCCCACATATAACAAACCCAAGGAACCATATTTTATTGTTCGCACATAATCGATTTCTTTGAAATCCTTTTTTTCCACTAAAGTTTGTGCCAGCATATCTCCGGTGGCCATAATACCAGCAGCCCGAGAACCTTCTGCTAAATATGGTACTATTATGCGGGAAATGGTTCTAGTGGTCATGGTGATGGTAAAAAGGATATAAAATCGTGCTACTGTTACAAATTTTCTAAATGTTGTGAAATTAAAATGAAAAGCAACAAGTAGTGAAAAGGTAAACACAACGGCGAATTAGACAACTGTTTTAATTTTTCTTCCTTCTTTACGCAAAACAATTGTCAAAGTGTGTTTATGTTTATCTTTTTCTATAAAGAGCGACGTAACTGATTCTATGATAACCATCCAACATCCTAATCTAAAAAAATTACGATCAATACGCTATTAACTTTTTAGTTAATGTATATTAACAATATGGGTATTATGCGAGAGATCTTGGAGAAAACTTTCCAATGATATATAAAAGGCGTAATATTATTAACTCATGCGGAGATAAAATCATTTATTTTATTTTTTATTAAAAAGTATTCCTATTTATATTGAAACTTATAGACAAACATATATGTACATAGAACACTTATAAATAATGTTTATTCCTTCTCGAATTTTTCGAAAATCGCCTAATTAAATATTTTTAACCAAGTTCTCATCATTTACAAATTTCTAAAAATTTCAAATTTGTTGAAAACATATAAAAATATTTTGTATTTTCATTAAAATTATAAAATAATAAAAATCAAATTATGTGTACAATTTCCTTTGACTCCGTAAAATCTCTTATACAAACTATTATTCATTATACAGTTAGTAGCAGCCATATTGCCCTTATAATGTCTGCTGGAGATATTGTTATGCAACTTTATAAAGAGAACAAAGAAATTAAACTTGTAAATTGGCAACGAAATTTAAAATTTGCATCTATTGGTCTATTTTTTATGGGTCCTGTTTTAACCTATTGGAGTAATATAATTAAAACATCTCATAGTGGTGATCAAAGCCATGTAACGAAAATATTAAAACAATTATTTTGCAATCAAATTTATTTGGCACCCTGTTTAAATTTTGGTATTATTACAATGTTTGGAGTTTTTGAAAATGAATCGGTGGTAAAAATTGAAAAACGTATAAGTGAATATTTTCCCTATTTGATGAGACGTTATTATATATTGTGGCCTGGTATAGAATTATTTGCAAAACTATGTGTACAACCAAAACAACAGATAATTTTTGAAGATTTTATTGCTATATTTTGGTATGCGTATATATCGGGAATTTTACATAATGACGAAAAGTTAAAGAAAATTTAAAATGTTAAAATTATGGTTATTTTGTGATTAATAAAATTATGGAGTCTGATAAGTAAATAAGTATTAACTTATGAAAAATCGTTCAATCCTTAAAAGAAGGTTATAATGTACTGATAATTTAAATCTGCACCTGTTAATCTTTTAATGTTTGATTCATTTCATGTTTATTCTCTTTTGAAAACTACATTATACTAAAATTTATCGTTTAGATGCACTGTGTGATATAAATAATTTTAAGAAATAATGACATTTATTTAGTTTAGCGTTTTTTATTAAAAGCGTAGTAATGTCAACACAAATACTAATGTTATCATTTCAACATGAATATTGATTTTAACAAGAAGTTCTTACCAACATATATAACATTATAGCGTATAAATGAAGGCGTAAAGAAAAATTAAAAATAAAAGAGTATAATTAAAACACAATTCTGATCGGCATTTTTTCAATATTTAAACAAAATTGAACAATAATTAATCTAAAAAAATTAACAATATATTTAAATTAATAAATAGTATTGACATAAAAATATTACTACATTACGTCTTTTAGCGTTTTTGGCATTTCATTACGACGTAATATAACTAAAAAACAGTTGACAGCACGTTTCCACAACGTGCACTTGAAAATTTTAGTTTTTTTTAGGCATAATTTTGTTGAAATAGTAAAAAAATGGCTACTAAACGACAAATTAAACAATTCCATGAAATGGAATTAGATGATAGAATATTAAAGGTAATTTTATAATAAACAAATTCAATCAAATAATAAATTTATATGTTTTCAAAGGCAATTTCCAAATTAGGCTGGACTGAACCCACACTCATACAAGAAGCCGCCATACCTTTATTATTGGAGGGAAAAGATGTCATTGTTAAGGCCAGAACTGGTTCGGGTAAAACTGCCGCCTTTGCATTGCCTTTAATACAAAAAATCATTAATTCCAAAATGAATGCCGATGAACAATGTACCAGCGCCTTAGTGTTAGCCCCCAGTAAAGAACTTTGTCAGCAAACACGCACGGCCATGGAACAAATGAGTGAAAAATGTGGTAAAGTTTTGCGTATAGTCGATCTTTCCTCAAGTGATATGGTGGCTCAGAGACATTTATTATCAGATAGACCTGATGTTATAATAACCACTCCAGCCAAAGTATTGACACATTTACAATCTGGTGCCATGGATTTAAAGCGTTTAGAAACTTTGGTAGTGGATGAAGCTGATTTAGTATTTTCTTTTGGTTTTGAAAAGGATTTAAAAAAATTGGTCGAATATTTACCGGCTATATATCAAGCAGTTTTGGTTTCGGCCACTTTAACAGAAGATGTCATGAATATGAAAAGTGTTATATTAAACAATCCGGTAATATTGAAATTAGAAGAACCTGAATTGGTACCAGAAAGTCAATTATCACATCAGCGTATATTGGCGGAAGAGAATGATAAACCAGCTATTTTATATGCTTTACTGAAATTACGTTTGATACGTGGTAAAAATGTTATTTTTGTCAATACTGTGGATCGTTGCTACAAGTGAGTAGTAATTTTATTCTATTTATTATTCTTGTGTTTTTTATTAAAATTTTTGGGCTTTTAAGTTTTTATTATTTTGTTATTTTTTGTTAAATAATTTTTGTTTTATTGAAAATCTTGGGTTTTTATTTTTTACTTCCTTTTTTAATTAATAACTCCTTAAATTTGTTTTATAGACTTTGTGTACCCTTCACCATTTTAAGTAGAATATATATTTAAGAAATACGAAAAATTTTAGAATTCAAAAATAGGGCAGACAAGAACTCTTTAAGGAAGAGTTATAATGCAAAAACTTAGGGACATTGATAACTTTATATTTTAATTTTTGTTTTATCTTGAAATATTATATAAAAATATGAAAAGAATAATGTATAATTCCTAATAATGTCACTCGCTTTAATGTGAAACAATAATCAGAAACAGGGAAACCAGGTGTCACCTGGGCCTTCAATGCGATGATGTAAACTTTTTTACGTTGTTTTTATTTATTTATTTATTTATTTATTTATTGAATTTTCCTAACATGTCAGCTTCAAAAGCCGCAAGTGTCTCCAATTTCGTGTTCTCTCTCACAAATTTAGATACTTCAGTCGAATCAGACGCCCAGCTCTCATTTCTAAGAAAATCTTTAAAGGAAGATGGCTAGGAGCAGACTAGGAATAATTACATTTCAGATTTTATAGATTTCAGCACAACGTTTACATCATAAACTGAAGTAGCTGACTATAAGTTTTAAACCGATACAAGAAGTCACCATAACGTTGGTGAAGGGTATAATAATTCGGCCAGACCGAGTTTAACACTTTAATATGCTTTGCTTTATTTTATGTTATCTTTTTATTTATTGTTCTTATTCGCTTGTTTACTGAAATTAACCTTTTTGGAAAATGTCTTCTTGCAAAAGTCTGGTTTACTAAATTTTAAAATTTTATTTTGCACAATTTTTATGTTTCGTTGTATAACTAATATTAGTGTAAATGATGTTTTGCTTTTAACAAATTTAATTTAAAGTGTTGTGTAACATATATTTTTAATATTAACAAAAAAGAAAAAATGATGAAATCTTTGCTATCAAAATACAAAGAAGAGGCATCTGTCTTTACAGTTGGCCTCTAAATGATTTACATTACTAATCTTCTCTCTGATTTGATTCTTAACAAAGAACTAGTCACAATAAACTATTCAAAGTACTCCATATTAAACAATAAAAATCACTTTCTTTCTTGAAAGATTAAAATTATTTTTAGAACAATTCAGCATTAAATCGTGCGTTCTAAACTCCGAATTACCAGCAAAAATTCGTATACATACAATCAATCAGTTTAATCAGGGTATTTATGATTTCATCATAGCCTCTGATGAGCATATGCTGGAAAATCCAGGACGAAATAAATCTGATCGTGAGTCTGGAGCTTCGAGAGGCATTGATTTTCATTGTGTATCGAATGTAATAAATTTTGATTTCCCCCAAGACGTTAGTTCTTATATACATCGTGCCGGACGTACGGCGAGAGGTAATAATAAAGGTACCGTCTTATCATTTGTAAGCATAAAAGATGCTAAAATTAATGATGCTGTAGAGGAAAGATTACGTGAAGGTTATATGAGTGAGGAACAAGTAATTAAGTAAGTTTGTTTTTATCAAAAATCTCCTGATCTTTTGTCATAATAAACACTATAATTTCTTTAAGAAATTATCAATTTAAAATGGAAGAAGTGGAACCCTTCCGTTATCGTGCTAAAGATGCTTGGCGGGCTGTTACCCGTATTGCTGTTCATGAGGCTCGTGTCAAAGAAATTAAAATGGAAATTTTCAATAGTGAAAAACTAAAAGGTTTCTTTAATGAGAATACAAGAGATTTACAAGTTTTGCGGCATGATAAACCTTTGAAAACGGTTAAGGTACAACAACATTTATCACAAGTTCCTGAGTATATTGTACCCAAAGCTTTAAAACGTATTGCAACTACCACAGTTTCCTCTGGATCCAGTAAAACACCAAGATATTTTCAATCATCGGCTAAGGCTGCCTACGAAAGTCAAGCAAGTAATCCTTTATTGGTTAGTGAAGTAGATTTTGGCAGAAAATCAGGCGGAAGAGGTGGTAAACGTCATAAGAAGAAAAATTTATAATAGAAAGAGGATTTTTATAGTACGTTTTAAGTAGTTGTTTAATAGTTTTTTAAGTTAAGTTTTCTTGTGTATATTGAAAAATTTTATTTAATATATATTTTAATATATAAAATCAAAAGTTAATAAGAAATAAAAAGTTTTTTATAACTAAATTAAATAATCGCTTGGCAATTTTTTTCTAGACTTTTTTAAAGATAATAATGTATAATATTTTTAGTTTTATGGATTTAAGAAAGATTTTCCGCAATTGGCCCTATAAGAAGGTAGATTTTTCAAATAAATGACTTTGAAGATGATTCTTTGTTGTGGTTTACTTCAAAATATAATCTGGAATTGATTCCGCTAATTATTTAGAGAAATCGGAATCAATTTTCGAATCACAAACAAGCTTTATTTTTAGTTTTAGCTCTGTTAAAGTCATTCACTTTGCACATTATTTGAACAAACTTTACGGTCCATGTGTCCCTACAAGTTCTTCATTAGGTTTAAGTCTCCTCTGCAAGCCGGCCAGTTCAACAGAGGTTTACTTTGTTCATTAACCAATGACTTAGACTGCTTTGAAACATGTATCGTAGCTTTAT
Organism: Cochliomyia hominivorax; assembly: GCA_004302925.2. Lineage (NCBI taxonomy): Eukaryota > Metazoa > Arthropoda > Insecta > Diptera > Calliphoridae > Cochliomyia > Cochliomyia hominivorax. The sequence continues at coordinate 38,612,553 of PYHX02000495.1, read as the reverse complement.
CTTCACGCAATTCGTTATAAATTGTGCAAGAAAATCAATGTATACGTTCACAAATTTTTCATAGTCGGACTTGACCCACTCTAACATTTTTATTTATTTTCTTTTTATTACATTTTACCCCCTCGACTAAATTTCTTAAGTGTTGATTACTTTTACGTAAATGTTTTTTCTTTTATTACATTTTACATTTTTATTGTTTAATAAATTGTTTTTGTTGTTTGTTTTTAAATATTTCATAAATATATTAATTTTATTGATATATCACTTAAATACATATGTATATTAAATCATATTTAGTTATTTCTTTTACTTTTCATAAATTTTAGTTTTAAAATAGATAAATTATTAACAAGTTTTTTTTTGTACGATAGGTTTTTTTTGTTTTTTGTTTTTTTTTTGTTTAAATCCAAAATATAATAGTTTTGCCATTAACATGAATATGAATAAATATAAAATCAAATAATTTTTAAATGGGCGTTTTTTGAAAGCTGAAAGAAGTTTCAAGAAAAGTTTAAAATAAACTAGAAAATATTTTCAAAATAACATTTTTCTTTTATTTTAAACTTTTGAGAAAAATTCTTAACCGTTTTGAAATGTTTAAATATAAAAAAATATTCGATAAATACTAAAAGAGTTCAAACAAATACTTTGCGACAGAAATCATATAACTTTTCAATTGCAATTCAGAAAGTTGGTTTTGAAAAATCTAGAAAGATTGAAAATTTATAAATAAATACGATTTTCACAAATTCTTTTAGGACTAGAAAATTTATGAAAATTTTTTATAAATCTTGTCTTTTTAACTCGAGAATTTTTAAATGCATTTCTTGAAAAATTAATACCTTCTGAACTTTTATTTAAAAAATATCAATATTTTCGAAATTAAATTTTCGAATGAAGAGTTTTGGCAAAAAATTGCAGCTTAAGAATAAATTAAACTTATTAAATTTTAGAAATAAAAGATGAAGGAATGGAAATTAATTTTAAGGACGACCTAAATACAAATGAAAATCTAAACAATTTTTAAAAAATATATGTATAAATATATATATAAAAAAGAAGTATTAAACTAGGAAAATTAAGAAAATACATATGGGAGGGATTCATGTTTCAAAACAAGGAATGAATAATAGTAATAATATTAAAGGAAAGACCCGGGAGTGTGTTAATTAAGAAGGGGGACGTTTAATAAAATGACTTGTGGTTCAGGTTAAGGTTTTTAACCCAACTTAAGTTTTCTAGGTTCTTTAGCATGATTATTATTAGGTGGTCTCATGGGCACCGGTGCTATTGACACGTTTACAGGTAACTTTTGTAAAAAGGCAGGACTTAGTATGGGCTCATGATGATGGCGATTCTTTTGGCGGGTTTCCTCTTCATCGTCTGAGATCAATGAAATACTTAAATCGCTAGATAATTTTAAAGAAATGGGAGCCTGTGGTGGTGACACCACTGGCGGCTGATGCACTAAGCCCTTACGTCTTTGGGGGGATATTTTTTGTTGACCATCTGCAAACTCGGGTATGCCACATGAAGCTAAACCTTCTCTTAATTTGGTCAATGATAATTCATAGATACGATTCGCTATCACAGTATGAACTGTGGTCTCGTCTGGTAACATGGGAAATACTTCCTGATGTGAGGTGTTGCCATTGCAACTGGTATTAAGTGATAGGCCAGATCCACAATTGCTGGCATTTAAAGAACGGGGTACCAATGATATGGTGACCTCTTCATCGACTTGCATAGTATTTTGGTGAGGTGGCAGGCAGGGTATTTGTGATGAGGTAGGACATGTAACAGATAAATCTGGTGGTTGTAATATGCCCATGGACAATATAGGCATGGTGGCTGGCAATTGCGAGGGCACATCATTGCTATCATCACTTAAGACTATAGATTCGTGGTTAAGTATGATGGGTGTTTTAACTTGAGGTGTTGGCAAAGAACGTCTTTTCTGGGGTTTAGATTTTCGTTTACGTGGCTGTGTGGCATGAGGAGGCTGCTTAGGCATGGGTATCATTAAAGTAGGCTGTTGAGATATATGATGATTATTTAAAATAGGTACTAAAGGAGGGGGAGGAGGTGGAGCAGGTTTTACACATCTTTCTACTGGCATTAAACCCAATATTGCTGCTCTTTCCAAACACATGCGTCCAGGATAAACAATCATTGATTGTTTATCCTTATTATTTGGACCCTCTGCCGTTTCTTCATCACTTAAAAGATCAATTGTGACATCTGCCTGTAACGAATTCAATTTTTGTCTGCGCACCTCAGTCTTGTGGGAGTTTTGCGTTTGTTTTGGTGTAGAGCAATTATTATTGTTGATGTTGCGTTGGACATTTCTTAAATACTCCGCATATTTGGAACGTTTCAATTTTAAACGTTTATTGTGGCATAAAGTTAAAGCCGAAAAATGAAATGGATTGGAATGTTTTACCGCTGGTGTGACATTATGATGAGCCGGTGGCTGCTGCTGTTGCCGCGTTTGTGTTTCATGTTGAGTATGTTGTTTTTCTGGAACTTTTGGTGCCATGTCTATATCGTTTACTCACTTTTGATAAATTAAATAACATTTAATTATATATATTTTTTTGTTTAGAAGTTATTAACCGTGGCCATGTTGAGATGTTTTTATTAAATTTCAACGCCTTCCAAAGTTTATCAAGTTAAAGAAGAGACTTTTTTTGTTCAAATCTTGATAGTATTTTTCACTTCCTTTTTGTTTGCATTTTTATCATTAATTTCACAAGGTTCGTTTTCTTTTTATGATGATGATGATGATGATAAATTGGGGTGCTAGTTTTTTTGCTGCTGCTCCTTTGACTTGTTTTTGTTTAATTGCAACAACCAACCACCAAAGTACAGTTTTGTTTGTTTTTCTTTTTTCTCATCGCGTTTACACTTGCATAATGTTTATTCTCTATTTATTTACTTTAAAACACGTTTTAGCATTTTAATTTTTATTATTTATTAATTAAATAATTTAGTTTTTCAGAAGAAAATAAATTTTTTTAAGATTTTTTTAAGAAATTCTGCGATTTTTTATAAAAAATTATGCACTTTTTGTTACATCTGCTTTGCACTTTCTTCGGTGTTTGTTTTGAAAATATTCACTGTGAGTTATTAAATAACGGGTAGTTGGTAGTAAGAGAGTATTCGTGAGAAGGAGAAATATAATACAAGAGTTGCCATTCATTAATTCTTATTTATATGATAATTATTTGATATGGCAATATCGTGTTAATATTTGTTTACGTTGCATTTTTGAATTGAACTTAAATTCTGACTTAATTAGGAGGATCTTTTATTTCATTGCGATATTTTCTCTATTCTTTCATAAAAGAAGAGAAGTTTTTTAATTTAAATAAAAAAATCACATTTTTTTAATGATGAATTAATCAAAATTTTTAGAAAATGTAAAATGAATCTGTATTTGTTTGGAAATTAAAGACAGCTAAACTACCGAACCGATTTCGCTGAAATTTGCACAGAATCATATCAATATATCAGAAAGTCAGATATGCTATAAAAATTCCCATAGAACCAGGGAACTATATTTCTCAAGGAACTGTTTTACTGGCCAAACGTAGGATAGAAAGGGCCAAGGGAAGTTGTATTATCGAACATATAATAATTATCGAATATATGAATAACTATAACAGTGGGAGTTCTCGAATTTATTCATTACTACTTTCTCAAGGAAAACTTAGAACGGATAGGGTCAGGGGTAAGAGTTATCCTCATACAAAACAAATATTGTTTATCGAATTTCAAAAGAACTATAACAACGGGAGTTCTCAATTTTGGTCTCAGTCACTACACCAATGATTTGTTTTTGAGAACTACTACAGTGAAATTTTTTTAATTTGGCCCCAATTACTTTCTCAACGTGCTGTTTTACTGCATAAAATGACGCATAAAAACGGTTATAATCGAGGGGAGGGGTAGTTCCTATACAAAATATCTAAAGAACTATTCAAAATTTATGATTTTTAAGCAAAAAAATTAAAAATTTATGTTTTTAATAAATTTATTTTTTTTTATTCAGAATTTTAATGAAAATTATAAAAATTAAAAAATTAAAAATATTTTTTAAGAAAATTTAAAAAGTTTTAAATTTTTCTTTAAAAAGAGCACAATATGTCTTCACTGGCTTTAGATCGGGCAATTTGAAGGATTTGACTGTCTTAATATAAATACCCCATTACTGTTCCTGTACCACTTAAGGGCATATTTACCAAATAAAGATGACAAAATCAGGCCAAAAGAGTGGGCGCTTTCTGAAGTGTTGTGAATGAAAGCAGACTTTTTCTCCTTGATGTAAATTTCGATATTAATAGAGTATTTTGCCGCAACTCCATATTGCGTTTTCTTCAACATTTTCTCGAGCATCAGCAACACAACTTAACTCCAAGAAAGACCATGGAGCTCTGTTTTTGACTAAACTCTAAATTTTAAGGGGCATTTTTGAAAATGCTTTCTTTAATTTTACTTTAAAAATATCATTTCTTCTACCTGAGCCAGGTTTTTTATCAAAGAACAAGTTCATCCGGTACTGTTTAATAGCATTTTATACCCTACACCACCACAAGTGGTGAAGTGGGTATATTCACTTTGACATTCCGTAGGTAACGCTAAGAAGGAATCATCTAAGACCCAATAACGTATATATATTCTTTCATCACATCAAAATATGAGTCGATTTAGCTATGTCCGTCTGACTGTCTGTCTGCCTGTCCCGCAAAAATTACCCGAGCTTAAAACCAGGCAAAATCGGTTCTGTAGGTTAAGAAATATAGATCGATATCTAAGAAACCTCTAAATTAAAGCGAAGAATTTTCGTTAAATTATAAATTATAAATCGTCAAATTAGAATAAAATTAATTAATATAAATTACCATAATAGTAAAACATGTGTACCTCATTACAATTTCAAAAAGCATAAAAAACGGTTCCGTAGAAAACAAATTATAGTCAAAAATATAATTAATTTTATGACTTATTAGAGGTTTCCTTATTGTATATAAGAAATACATTCACATATTGTATGCGTTTATGAGTGTATATGTGAGTTTGTATGTGTATATAATGTACATGTACGATATATAATTTATTTATTTCTTTCTATAATTTATTTATTTCTTCTTTTATTGAAGAATATTGTACTCTTATTTGTTATATCTCAGTCCCTATAATTTTGAGTACTAAATTTTTACACTAAAAATTATTTTTAGAAAATTTTCTTTTAAAAATCACTAACAACATTTAAATGAGAAATTTTATAATCAAATTTAATTATTAAAAATTAATATTTTCCCCAGAACTTTAAATCGAGATGTTGTCCAAATATATACATGTTTTCCTTTAAATGTCCTTGAATCCAAAAAAATTGACTGTCAAGGTTATTTGAAATATTTTATGTAAAAATATTAAAGGTATTTTTTTCCTTCAATAAAAATTAAATGTATTTTTACAATAAATGACCAGACATTAACGTAGAAGAATAAAAACCAAATAAATAAAAAGTTGGAAAGGAAAAAACGCATAAAATACAAAGTCAACTAACGATTTTGCATTAAACCATTGACAAGGATATTTGGAATCCGGGTGTTGCTATTTGGCAGTGGAATTTATGTATTAAATATCTACAAAAAAGTACATAAACAAAATAACGAGGATAATACGAAAAATTACTTTTAAAGAACTAAATTTTTTACTCATGTAAACCACACAGCTGCTCCTCTTCCCTTTTAAATAGGATTGTCATAAGTGTAATCCCCCTTGAGTTCAAAGTTATCTTAAAGTATCAGTTCAGTGCCAACGTTTTTTGAGTAATTAATATTCTTTATAGAATTAAAACATAAATTCTGCTTTAAAAATCGCCAAGATCGTTCAAAAACAATAACAAAATTTTAATTTTTTAAGCAAATATCTCTTTAACCATAAGAGATAAATAAACATTTTATAATTTTTCAGATAAAGTGAATCTGGATAGTTTTAATATTTTTTATGATTCGAGGTGACTAGTTTGGGCCTGTGGACGGTACCTCATGCCAAAGTCCTAATGCAAAATATAAACGTGCCCAAAACTTTACTATCACTTTATGAAACATTTTTCAAATCCGACTTGTCGTTCGGAAATTCAAATTTATTTCCATTTCTTTTAAAACTTCACGTGTTGATTGATTGGTCTTCATTTATATTTATACCCTACAACACCAAAATAATTTTAGCCTAAGGACGAAGCCTATCGACATTGGCCATGTTTGTTCAGTAGTTCAGCTACGTGGCACAAGTAAATATTATAATATTTTAAAACGATGTGCCAAAATATGCGAGGGTCTGTTCTCATAGGTCCTAAAATCTTACGTTGGTATTGTAATAATAATTGGACAAGTTAAGATATAATAAATTATTTAATCTTTTACCCCAAAAAAAACTTTACATTATCTAAATAAGGAAATCTCTTGCAATGTTTTACAGGATCTATTTATTTCCTAAACTCAAAATTTTTGTGTGTTTGTAACGGTCAAAAAAAAAAAAAAAAAAAAAAAAAAAACTATAAATTTTTTCTATACCGATTCAAAAATGTATTAACGATATCCGACTATTGAAATTGATGATGATCGTTACAAATGTCTAAGTGGAACGTTGTTTTAAGATCATTTAACTCACTGATATAAAAATATTTGAACTAAATTTGACCCAAATTAAGGTATCGCATATCAGTCGAAATGCACATATCATATTTCAAGAAGTACGATCTAAAAATTATCTTAGCTCCCATATAGATCCCCTTCAAAAAATCACTTTATAATTCAAAAATATCAAAAACCGTTTGTCCATGTAACGCTGTGACAACTCTATAGGCCACAGTATTAGACACATCTCGAACAAAATTTCGTGTAACTAATTTATTCATAAAACATTCATAAGGAATTTGGTTGAAATACCTTAATGGTGACATAAGGGGTGGACCACCAGTAGGGGTGGTGACAAAGTTAATATACCCTAACTTTGTTATTACATGTGTAACGCTCAGAAGGAATCATATTCTTAAATCATATTCTTAATAAAAATCTGAGTCGATTTAGCTGTTTCCGTCCGTCTGTTAAAAACATACTTATGCCCAGAATAATTGGCAGAATTCAAAGAAGTTTGGTCCAATTATTTCAAAATTTCCTAAGCAATTTCCTACTTAAAACAAGTCATATCAGTCCAATAGATAAAGTTGAAAATTTTGGAAAAACACTTTTCTACATTTTTTAGACAGAAATTAACCACAATAGACAGATCATCATCGTATCAAAAATCATCGAAATTAAGTCATCGTATTAATAAAAAAGATTTATATGCTAATATATGTAAAATTTTGATATATCCCGCAATCAGTGTGTCATATAGATCGCAATTTTATATATAATTTTCTGAAATATGTCACATACATTTATTTTGGTATAAAAATGAATCCAGAAATAAATTATTATGTCAGTACCATTGATTGATTTAGCTCCTATATCAGGTCCTTTCTCGGAATATCGATTTAAGTTTATAAAACTCTTAAGTATGGTTCAATGCCGGTACATATTTTATATTTTTTTTATATAATTATTCGTGACAGCTTAACTTAGATTCAAACTTGTTTGATGGAATCATATTTGAGTGATTTTAAAATAAATACTTCTATCAACAAATACGTTTATCATGATAATTATTTCGTTATAATTCTTATTACCAACGTCATCACAATTGTTGATGAAGGGTATATTAAGTTTGTCATTCTGTGTGTAACATCAAGAAGAAACCATCTAAGATCTCATAAAGTATATAAGCCACAAATTCATGTGAAGTTAATACGTTAGGTTCCATAGATATACATATATATACACACATACACTCACAAACGTATACATTATATAAACGCTTTCTTAAATGTAACATAGGAACACTTAATGGTCCATACAATTAGGTAAATTTTTGCCTATAACTTTTTTCTACTGAACCGATTTTGAGAATTTTTGAAATAGTAATGAAGTTTACATAACTTTATATTATAAAGGACTTCTAAAAGATGATTTTACGGAATTTTATCACTTGACCTTAGAGGTTGCATCAGATATCGGTCTATATCTTTTAATATTAAACCAATTTTGCTGGTTTGAAATAGAAAACTTCTCAGGACTTTAGCAAATACTCAGGCTAATTTTCATTGTGCTCTGCCAATTTTTGTAGATGTGAGCAACAGACAGAGGGACATAGCTAAATCGAATCAGATTTTGATTTGATGCAAGAATATCTATATATAATGAGATCTGAGATGATTGGAACGGAATAACAAAGTTAATATATCCTCTTCTTAATCACTTGTGGTGGTGGAGGATATAAAATATACAGACATTAATTATCTCCTCTGCAATGAAAAATTCGCATTTAAAAATCTTTGATATTGAATATTCAAAATTTCCCCTTTATTTCTTCAACATCACTATTAAAGAAAACTTTTCCGTTTTACCTCATAAACTGTCTGAGATAGAGCAAAACAAACTTTGCATAGTTCGTTGTACGATCCATGACCTTACAAAATGATAGAAAAATTATCATTATCACAAACAAACGTTTCTTAACCAAAAAAAAACCAAAAAATAGTCACTTGTATATAAAACGTGTTAAAATTTAGAAAAAAAATCTCTTAAATCTTTTTACCTTAAATATATATACAAACTCACACACACATATTAAGGTTGAAGAATTCTATGTATGTGTTTATATATTCTCTAAGTTTTATTTAATTTATTCCAATCCAGTTAAAGTAACTCAAAGATGTGTCTTTGTATATAATATACAATTTTTAGGAGTCTTATTTGTTAAGAAAAAGAAGAAAAGAACAAAAAAAAAAAACAAAATGAAATTTCTTAAATACTAAACGAATAAACAACAACTTTTGAAAGGTAAATAAGATGAAAGGAATACAGTAAAGCAAAAGGAGGAGAAAGAGAGAGAGAGAGAGAGTAAAGTCCTACGAAATAAGAAATATGGCCAGAAGTCATGCTCATAAAATATATTTTTCTTTCTAAACACACAAACACAAACTCTAATAAAAGAAATTTCTCATTTCTATTTACAAAAACAAAAGCAAAAGCCAAAAAAAAAATCAACCACATTTAAAAGTAGTTACAACAACAATTACAATAAAACACACATACACTTACATGTTTTAAACCAAAAACAAAGAGTTTTATTCCCTTTTTTCCTTCATCTTTTTTTTGGTTTTCATACTCTTTATGTGTTTGTTTGTGTGTTAGTGTTTTTGATTTTGGCACCACCCACAAAAATATTTGTGAGTCCTTTTGTTTATATTCTTTCTATTCCAATTCCTATTGCTACTCAAGGATATTGAGATTGAGAGAAATTAAACAAGAATTGTTAGGAGTCGTTTGAAGGACTACAAAAGGAAAAGGGATTTAAAAAAAAGAGCTAAAATTCAATTGAAAATTTTACCCAAAATTTAGTTTGTTATTAACAACCGGCTACCGGTTATATTTTTGTTGTTAAATAAATACAAGAATAAAAGAAGTGAGAGAGAGAAATTGAGAGTGTGAGTTCAAAAAAATATTGAGCGCATAATCATAATTGAGTGAAAGAGAAAAAAGCTTTTTTTACTTCCTTTTATTTTTGTGGATTTTATTTTGAACTGTTAATCTTGTGTTTTAACTTGAGTTTAGTTGTGTTAAGTTGTTGTTGCTGTAAAGATCTAAAGCAGGAATATATTTTCTTGAGGTTTGGAAATGCTTCCTTAGACAGGACGTGATTTAAATACACCAGAATAATTGTAATTAAGAGAATTCTTAAAATAAAATAAAGAAATTTTAAATGGATTTGATTTTTATTAAATTTCATACATTTTGAAATTCCAATATAAACTGGACCAAATGAAAGGCAAATCTGATTACGTGCCCATATCAAATATAGATCATTTGAGATGTTTATATAAGAAAAATCCTTATTAACACAAAGAAATAATTCTGATCAATTATATATATTCAGAAATGTATGTATTTCAAGAATATTTCTTAAAGAAGTAAAGTATCTTAGCAAAATCACACACACACAATGTTAATATACATGTCCCTGCTAATAGTGAAATTTAGAACTACATATTTTTGAAGATTTGCAAGGTATTGACCGGAATCTTTATTAAAAATAGTTCAGAAATAAGTCAGTTAATATGAAACATTTATTGAAATAAATTAAATTTTTGCCATTTTTTTCTGAATTTTGGAGAAATTATACATTTATAAATTGCAATTTGGCAATAAAAATATCCTTGTGAAATGTTCAGAAAATGAGGACCTTGTTATCTTAAATGAAAGTGTTGAAAAAAATGTGAGGAAAAATCACAAAATTGTTTTTTTTTATTATGAAACATTTTTCAGAAATACACACAACAACAAGTAAGAATGCTATATTCGATATCCTTCGTCGCAAATGAGATAAATACGTTATGTTTCGTACATATACACTTGCAAAATTATATAAATTTTTCTTAAGTGTAACAAAGAAACCTTAATTATCATAATATTATATTAAACATTTTATTTATTATTAAATTGTCTCAGATATCGGTCTATATCTTTTAATATATTCAATCGTTTTTGCTGGTTTTTAATAGTTAACTCCTCAGGACTATAGTAAATACTTAGGCTAAATTTCATTGAGCTTTGTCAATTATTGTGGACGGTGTCAAGAATAGACAGACAGAGCTTTCGAGAAAACTAATTCTGACTCTCCTGGGACCAAGTTGCCATGCAGAAAAATTTTAACTTTTTTTAACTTAATTTTCAAATCGGTTCATAAATAGCTGAGATATTAACAATTTTTTATTTTCTTTGTGTTTTTTGTTGTTGGATATAGTATTGAAAACAACAACAATGTAAGCAAAATAATGTTTTCAACTTTTTGAGCATTCTATTTAAGCTGGCAGATCGGAAACAATTAAAAGAATTTTTTAGTTAAAAAAAATCACAGTGATCGGTCCACTAGTTCCCGAGTTATAGCCGAAAACGCATTTCCGATATTTTGAACCTCTTAAATTTCGGTGGTGAAAAATAACTAATTTTTTCTAAATTTTTGATTTTTTAAATTTTCGAAATCGGCCCATAAATAGCCGGGTTATTATTTACTCTTATATATTTATATTAGTTTTGTTATAGTGAAAGCGAAAACTATTAGTGAATAAAATTTTGCATGCATATTGAGTGCTCTAGAGCATCTATGTTGACTCATATAAAGGCTAATGGCTGTCATTTTCTCCTTCTTTCTTCTATAAGTGATAATATTATGAAAGCTTTATTTATAACAGGAACTTTACTTTAAATGTTAAAATATCCATATAAGCAAAGGTAAAGGATATAGAAAATTTGTGACAGCCAAATTGAACACTTTAACTTGTTTTTTTTTTTCTGTTCAAAAAATGTCACAAAAATGTCAGATGAAATTTATATTTTTCTATGTTTTGTACTGTTTAATAACTCTGTGATGAACTTTTTCCAAATTACTGAATCTTTAAATGCGAAGTTCCTAAACAAAACTAAATATTATCACACTGTACTAATGCACTTAGGCGTATACTTAATATTATTTATTGTACTTAAATAAAACAAAGGCCTATACCAGTTCCTACTCGCTTACTTTGGTCTTAAAATATCTTTCACATCTTTCCATACTTTTTTCTAAGTTAAAGACGAATTAGGAGTCATTTTCTACTCAAAAAAGTCTTCCTGAATGAGTCATAAAATTTCTTAAATTTAAGGCTTCAACTATTTTTCTACTGAATTCTAAGAAAAATTTCATTGAACTCTGTCAATAATTTTGAATGTGAGAATGGCAATAATAGACATACAATCCAACAGAATGATGGACATCGGTAAATTGATCCAGATTTTGACTTAATGTAAGAATATATACATTAAGGGGTCTTAGATAATTCTTTTTAGAATGTGGAGTGTCAAAGTTAATATGCCTTATCCATCACTTGTGTTGGGGGATAAAAAATTTGTTTGAATTTAAAAAAAAAATAAATGAGAATAAACTCAAAGCAAAAAAAAATGGATTATGTTGGGCCAGCTCCCTTTCCTGAAATATAGTTATCTACACTTTCTAATCATAAAATAAACATTAGACATATCATGAATACGGTGCTTTCCCGGAAAAGGTATTTAGACTTATGAAACTCTTCACTGTTCTATTGATCACAATTATTTTTGTTATTTATATTAACTAAGTTATTCCATCGACTAAACTTTTGATAATTGTGAATCATATTTTAGTAGAGACAATACAACCCGATAGAAACAGATGGCAGTCAGCAGCAGATTGTCGGGAGAAGCCCACCATTATATTCATCCAGTGTTTTCCAAATACTTTTCAATTTTGTATCCAATCGATTAACTTTATGTCGGTTATTCGATTAACTTTTCGATATTTGTGTCAAATAGTCGATTGGTCGAAATTCCACTTTTAGTAAAAGTGAAAAAAAAAAAAACATTTTAAGAAATTTCAGATTTCGAAATAATATAAATTAGACATGAATTAAATATTTTATTTGCCTACGTTGGCAACCCTATCACTATTGTGATTAGTTTTAAGTTTTAGTTTTAATGCAACTCTAAATTATAAAATATTAAATGTAAAGGAATAAAAACGAAAAGAGTTGAGACGAAAAAAAAAACACTTTATACCCCCCAACATTTTGGTCCTTCGAACCGGATATGAACCAGCGATTTATGGATTTAACGAGTTTTTCAATCATCAAATTGAAATTATGTTGAAAATGGAAGGTGAATTATTTAATTTGTATCCTTCAAGTGTAAAGGTATTAACACTTGTGTCAATTTATATTCCAATTATCAAAGCATATCTTCTTCACACATATATTCCTTTAAGACCTCTATACAATGTAGTTTTTGTTATCTCATTTTAATTTCATGAATATCAAAAAAAAAAACTTTCAGCATAGAAAACTTGTCGGTTGTATCGAGTAGTACTCTTCTAGGGAAACAGCATTAGATTAATACAGCTGCCCCTAAGTTGACAATTTAAGGCCGAGTGTAACTGAAAACGTTACAAAGCTGAGATCCAATAATCGCGAGAACGCTCAGTAACAACAAGTCCGGGGAATTTCAATAATATTTTTCGATTTGTTTCTACAGCTTCCATTAAAGCCATTTCCATTTAACTATTAATCGCTTTAAATTGTGAAAAAAAATCTGTCTGAAAAAAATGCATTATGAAATCACACAAATACATCAAATTGATGATTCAATTAATACAGACGTCTATCTACAACCAACAAAAATTATGTTTGTAATTGTGTAACCAAATACACATGTAAACAAATGTTCGGTTATGATAAACATCATGGGAAAATTATACAGATGACACTTTTTTACATTTGAAATAAAAAAATCACTGAAATCATGTTGTGGTTCATACAATGACTAAATGACAATTAAAAAGGGATGACTGTAAGTTTGATGTTGATTGTGTTGTTGCTGTTGTTGATGATGATGATGGCGTTGATGAAAATGTTGGAATGATATTATTTTGATAATGTTGAGTGACAACACAATGTTAAGTATACGCCACAAAGGTAATCAAGCATGCAAGCAACAATTACAAACACATGCATACGTACATACATATTTTTATAGAGAAAAGCTGATATTAATGTAATAACCCAACAAACATTTTAGAGGATTTTGAATGAAATTTATATAAATATTAAAAATAATTTTATAAAAAATGTTTAAAATATATTTGCTGGTTGTTATTGTTATACCCTACACCACTATAGTTTTGTGGAGATATTATGCGTTTGTGCTAATGTTTGTAACGGACAGAAAAAATGTAGTCCTATCACTATTTTTAAGTATACCGTTCGGCTACGAATCACTTCCTGAGTTAATTGAAGCATGTCTGTCCACGTAAAGTCTTCCGTTGTTCATGTTAAGTCTTTCGCAAAGTACAGGCTGCAGTTTTGCAGATATTTTTAATTTGGCAGATACTATTATTTTGGCCTAAGGACAAGGCCTATGAAAATGATGGTTATAATAAGTCCATTATTTCTTATTGGCGTCATACAAATGTTTCCCTGAATGGGGTAAAAACTCCATGGACTAAAAATTCCATAAAAATCCTAAATATAAAAAGATTTTGAACAATTTTTGCGAAAATACGTCTTATTATATTCTTAAACCAAATTATACGTGGATCGGTCCATTATATCTCATAGGTCTAATACAACCACTCTTATAAATACCACTTTGAAGGGCTTAAATCTCACTTGTACGTTGGTATTGTAATATGAATTAGTTAAATCAAGAAAAATATAAACAAAAATCTATGGGCAAAATTTTACGAGGGTCGGTCTATAAATTCTTCTAGCTGCCATATAACGTCCACAGACAAAATTGGTATAGAACGCAATAAACCCACATCTTAAATTATAAACTACCTCTATACGAGGGTGGTTTATTAATTTTTGTTAGATACCACATATAATCAACACAATATGTTGTAGGGTATTAACTAGTTGAGCTTAAACGACTATAACTTCTTACTTGTTTTAAATATTGTTCTTGTGTGAGTGAGTGAAAAATATTAAATGTTAAACAAATGAAATGGAACCACAAATTGTTAATGTTTTTTTTTAATATTGTTTTTGTTAATGTAATTTGGTAAATAAATGGATGTTTTGCTTACAATAACAGAGTGACTACAAAAAGAACTTAATTTTACTAAAAATGACATAAATTATGATTTAAATAATATTTTTGTTTTAAATACAATAAAAAACTGCAATTATTTCTAAGGACAAATTTAGAAGGAAACTGATAAATAAGAAATCTTTCTATATTTGTAGCCATCACTGTACAGAATTATTAAATTGAAAAATAAAAAAAAACTCTTTAGTCCAACAATATCAGACACAGCATTAAGTCAAAAGGTTAATACAATTAATTTGCAAATAATAAATGCAAAAAAAGGAGTGAAGAGTCATTTTAAATGCATAAAAATCCAACAAAAAATCAACAACCTCAGTATTGTCAGTTTGTGAGTAGATTTTTTGCTATTAAAATATATGTATATGTGTGTTAGTGTGTGTATTTTAAATTTAAATATAAAATAAAATTCTATAAAAAAAATTAGTTTATCGAGAATATAAATTCAACAAATTAAAAATGTTAACAATTGATTAACAGCAATTAACCTTTTTCATTGAACTACAGCAACAACATAAACATAAAATATTACAAAAATAAATGTATTTATATTTAGATACATTTATACGTATGTATATATGTATTTTTTTTTTGAAAAAGTCAAGTAATAGAATTATTTTCAATGTAAAATGGTTCTCTGAAAAAGATTTTGAATTAAACATTTTTTAAGGTGAATTATTTTTGAAAGAATTAAATTTATGTTTTTCATAACTTCTAAATTTATAATAATATGGTCATTATGCAACCAATATATAGCTATCATAATCATACATAATTGATTCAAAAAAATAATTGAATTTCTTTAACTTATATATTTTTAAGATTTTTTTTTAATTTTTAGAGAAGTTTTTTTTTTTAATTTAAAAATTTAAAATAATATTGTTATAATGCAACCAAAATATTGTTGAAAAAAAATAATTGAATTCCTTTAACTAATATAATTTTTGTTTAATTTTTAGAGATGTTTTTTAACTTAAAAATTTAAAATAATATGGTTACTATGCAACCAATATATTGTTGGAACAATCACACATATTTGTCTTGCAACAAATATAATTTCATTTTAATTCATAAAATTTTAAATACTTTTTATATTTGATCCATATAACTTAAATGTTGTATTTTTTCAATAATTATTATGGAAAAGCCAAAAATATCATGAGAAGATTCAAAAATGTACCCCATTATGTCCCAAATTACATTTCATCCCTTTTTTAATGGTAAATAATCCAAAAAGTACCATTAGAAAATTAAAAAAAGTACATAATTGAATATGGAAGACATGAAAAGTACCACATAATTTCCTTAGCATGTTCAGCATATGTGTCCATAGTGCAAAAATGATCCAAACAATTCAAATCATAAAATTTTTAAAATATATTTTCACCAAAAAAAAAAGAAATAAATAAAATATTTGAATCATTTCGTCCATTCCGGGAAGGGGTTTTATGTGAGAGAAATTTTCGCCAAATTAGTAACATAAATAAAAGTCAGTTGGAAAATTAATTGTGCCAAATAGTGACAAATTTCATAAAATTGTTGTTAATATTGTGTCGTATCAAAATTTTTCATTTTTACCTCTGTACTATTTTTCTAGTAACCCGATTGTAATACTTTTGGTACAACAATAAATTACATATAGAGAAATTCAATTTAAACCAAATAGTTTTCATTGTAAATTTGAAAAAAAGATTTTATTCAGAATTTTCAGATTGACTCAGATATCGGTACATAACTTTCTTTCCATTTAGCTGATATTATCGTTAAAATCGCTTCAATCCGCAATGTTTGTGAGAATGTTTTCAGCAAACGGAGAAACGGACACAATTAAATAGACGCAGTTTTTTTATTTAATCCAATAAAAATATGCTTTAAGGGGTCTTAGCCGCTCTCTTCTTTGCATTAACAACGGAAAGACACAGTTAATATCATCACCAATTTCACATTTTCTGTGGAAGAGTTCTCTCATTGCCTTTTGTGTTGGAAACAGGTTTTGAATCGACAAAATTAGGTATTAGGTAGTTGGTTTCGTGAACAGTGTTCTGCAGATATTTCAATTGGGTCCATGTATAGCTGATGCCGTTGTGTTATCTTAAAAGAACAGTCATCTGATTTCACTGCTACTTAGAGGTCTGCATGTTAGCTTTTCCAAATTAATCGGTACTTGAAAAAAAGAAAGTAGCGACATCCGATTTATATACAAAGATCACATTGCTCAAGAGTATTAATTCCAAATACGGTATTCTTAAGCTCCCTAAGTGTTGGATAATGACGCAGATCTTAATGACTGTTTGCTGTCGATAATCATTCTAATATCCCCTGATATACGATTATATCTGAGCCAGTTCACCACCATCTCAATGGCAGAAATTTCGCTACAGTTATCGCTCAGTCTAAAAGATAATCTAAACCCCGAAAATCGCAATAAAGAACCTCCTCTCACTCTTCCATGCCACTTGATCTGTTTCCAGTTTTTTACGACTCAAATTACTTTTTATATGACCCATTATAATCATTATGACACCAACATTATTAACATTATTAATACTTGATTTTTAAAAACGATTTAAATCCTTTTTTAACCAGAAGAAATTCTTAACACAATTTATTTTCCTTTAAAATCAACTTCATCCATTTTAATTCTTTTTTTTTCTGTGCAACATTCAACCATTAAAGCCACTTCACTATGGCTTCGGTTCATTTTTGCTACATGCAACAATTATTTACGCATTGTGCGTAAATTTATTTTAAATTTTCTCACACCAACAACAAACAAACAAATAAATAAATAAATGCAAACATAAATTTATTTAACGCGCACACACCAACACACAGAAATAAAAATAAACAAAAAATCTTTCACATACATACACACACACACACACATAAAGAACTATAATTGCCTCTGACAAAATCCAAAAAAAAAAAGTTCAATTGAACAAAAAAGAATTGTTATTTGTATGAGTGTGGATAAATGTTGTTGTTGTTGTTTGATTCAAATACCGGAAGTGCAATTTAATATAAACACAATATTTAACAAACGGATGTGGCAACGCCATAACAATGTTGCCAATTAATAACAACATAACAGACAAATAAACACATTAATACAAATACACTCATACGCACTTATACATGCATGCATGACTACAATAACAATAATAATAAATTTAATGGTCTCTTAATACACAAAATTTTAATGTATTTTTTTTATACCCTCCACCACCACAAATGGTGCAGAGGGTCTATTAACTTTGTCATTCTGTGTGTAACGCTAAGAAGAAATCATCTCAGACACCATAATGTAATTATATGTTCTTGCATTAAATCAAAATCTGAGTCGATTTGGTAATCAGTCTGTTCCTCTGTCTGTCTGACTGTCCGCTCACATCCATAATAATAGACAGATCGCAATAAATTTGACCGGTTTTTTGGTCCCGAGAAGTTTTCCCATTTAAAACCAGCAAAATCGGTTCAGTTTATTAAAAGATATAAACCGATATCTGAGGAAACCTCAAAGTTCAAGAAAAAAACTTTCGTAAGATTGACAATTGCAAATCGACAAATTGGAATGACATTTTTTCATATGTACTTACTTACTACTCAAAATCGGTTCAGTAGGAAAAAAAGTTATAGCCAAATATATAATAAATTTTATGACTCATTAAATGTTTATATATATACCTTTGTTAGTGTATGTGTGAGTGTGTATGTATGAAATATAACTTATTTGTGATGAAGGGTGTTGAAAATTCGTTATAGCCGAATTTATTACTTGTTTTGCGAAAAAAAATCACTGTTAAATAAATAAATTGTTTAAAATACAAACAATTTATTTTTATAAATTATCAACGATTATTAGGTCTCTCAATTCGCATAATTTAGTTTTTGGGCAACAGAAATAAATGAATGAATGAATGAATGAATGAATGAATGAATAAATACAAAATAATATTTATTTCTATAAATTGTAGTTAAATAATTCAATTTTATTGTTGTGATTTAAGTTTTTTTTGTTATAGTAGTTGTAGGAGTAGAAATAATTAGCAGTGTGAGTAATATTTTAGAAGACAAAATTATAGGTTAAGTTTGTGGAAAACTGGCAGAGTTCCCATGAGCTTTGTTGCCTTTAAAAATTAAAATAAAAGTTATTTATTGATTAACAATTAATATTTTTAAAGAGCTGATATTCCCCCTCATCCCATCTATTCTGCATTTTACGAAGTAAAACTGTTCCTTGGGGAAGTAATTATGATGAAATCCTTATATCCACCTTGATCCTATCCGTAATAGTTCCTTGATAAAGTGATACCAAATTAGAAAATTCTCGCTGTAATAGTTTTAAGAATATTTTCCTTTACCTTTAACCCTGATCCTATCAAAAGTTATATATAACCTATGTTATTTTCATATCAGAACTGAGATCAAAAAATTCTTAACATAACTTTTTGATTTAAACTGTAAACCCAAGATTTTTAGATATTTTTTTTGATTAAGTTTACTCTGTCATGCACGTTTTTATGTTTATTGCCAACAAATTTATGAAAATATTGTTAATCTGCTTAAAATCAGTGACCAGAAAAGTGCTAACCTGGTTCTAGAAATGATTTTTAAGAAAGATATCCACACATCCTAATGGAAAGGACTCGGTTAGCTCAGAGATCGGACTGTTTAACATGAAAACTTAAAGCTTTGAAGTAACGCTGCTAAATTAGGAACAAAACAGAGCAAGGAAATTACAGTTATATTTTAAAAAAAATAATGGATGACGGAACGTATGTTCTAGCTGATTTTTTGCAACTTCCTGATCAAAATTTTATGTTGCTGATCCTTGAGGCAGTTAAAATATTCCAAAAGGTTCTTGGTGTGGCAGTTGCGATTATTTGTTACAACGGACTCTATAAATAACGAAATTTACATGAAGATGTCTTTGTAAAAAAGATCCTTGAATTTAATTTGACCTGACTTGGCATCCTGTCACTATAGCTAACAAGCCCTTGAGTGCTTTAAGAATAACAATGTGGTATTTTTGGAGCCAAGTTTAGTAGAGTGATATTAGGCTCTTCTTTAAAGAGAATTGAAGAGCACATAAATGGTGTCTCAAAATGTAACAGATTTTAAACGGAGATGAACTACCTGTTCGAGCAAAGTGACAAAAAATCCGTTAAAACTTGAATTAAAGAGTTTTCGAAAAAAGGTACAAAATTTCATTACTGGTGATTGAACTGTAATTAAAATTTTAATCAAACAAAAAAAAATATATTGTAAGTTCATAGGACAGGAACTTTTCGATCACACTTCTTAATACTTTGATATGAAAAAAGCTTCGTAGAAAAGGTTAAGAAGCAAATTTATTAGTAATAATTTTCTGGTATTTTCATTTAGAAATATAAAGGGCCACAATTTATCTCTAATTATTTTCTAATACCATTTTCAATTTGTCTGGAAATTATTTCTGTCACTCTGTATTTGTGTACATTTTTTCTGTATCATAATATTCAAATATTTTTATATAAATAATTGTTATAATTTGTTTATAATTATGCTAATACACACACACACATACACAAACAAATAAACTTAAATAATTATTTATGAATTTTAATTTTATTGTCTACAAAAATTCATTAGGAAAAAAGTGTCGAAAGCAGGAAAATTCCAAATAAAAAATATAAATAAAATTTTTCATAAAATTAAACAGTAAATTTACTGTTTTCATAAATAAATTTAAAATTTTATTTGTTTCACTCCAATTAAACAGATTTACATACGAATGTTGACATTACTTTAAAATTATATATAAATAAATAAAATATTACGGAGTGAGATTGAAAATTTTAACATACAAATATTTTAATAAAAACGAAACCATTGAATTTACAAATTAAGGAGTGAGATTGAAAAATTTTTAACATACAAAAATATTTTAATAAAAACAGAACCATTAATTTTACAGTTCTATTTATACCCTACATCACCGTAGGTTACAAGCATATTCGATACAATATTTCATGTACCTCCCATACAAATCTAATCCCGGAATGGGGCTTTAAGGTCATAAAAGTCCTAAATATAAAGCGATTCCAACGAAATTCAACAAAAGTAAGTTTTACAATATTATTAATCGAAGTGATGGGACCTATTACTTCTCATAGGTCTCATATAAGCTCCCTCCTAAATATCACTTTGAATGCTATAAATCTTACATTTGCGTTGGTAAAAGTTAAAAAAATATAATCTAAAATGTGATGTTTGAAATTATACCTGGGTCGTTCCATCATATTTCAAGCTCTGATATAACCCCCAAGAAAATATTCTTCTCAAACTCATGTATTTTAAATAAATCTTAGTTTCATAATAATAAATCAGAAAAGCAAATTATACGAGGGTCGTTCATAAATTTTTAGTAGCTACCATTTATAACCAACAATGTGGTGTTGAGTATTACACGTTTTCATAGTACTTTGTGTCAATCTTCTTCAACAAGTAGTCTATCTCAGTTTAAAATTTCGGGCAGATTCCACTCAAAGGCTTATTTACCACATAGTTTCCGCGCTCTGTTTTTGGACTCTAAATATGTAGCAGCGTTCTTGTCAGGAATCTGTGTCCTAACAAGTTTTCGATCTCACTTTTTATAACACTTTCTCCATATACACTCTCTCTCACACTCTCTTGTAATTTAAATTTACACACACACTCATACAGTTATTTTTGTATCCTTAAGTAAAAAAATTATATATAAAAATATGTACTTTTGTGAGTGAGTGTTTGTTAATTTTACATTAAAAATTTAGTTTTTAAGCTTTTAATTGTCTGGCTTTAATTTTAAATACACAAACAGTTATATATTCACAAATACACAGACACATGTTTACAATTACATATTTCTATACTTTACAAATATGTTTACATAATAAATAGATTTTTTTGTTTATAAATAATTTTCCATCTGGTTTTTATTGTAAGATTGTATATGTGTTTGTTAGTGTGTGTGTGTGTGAGTTTATGCTTATGTTTATATTTTACTTAATTTTATAAAATGTTTGTACGTGCTTTAGCTTATTTTATTTTATTATTTTCGTTTTAATTTATTAATGAGATTTAAATTTATATTAAATTTAATATCAACTGTTTTGTTAAAGATTTCTGGCTTTGAGTTTTTTTTGCAAATATTTTATTTGGTGGGATTTTTTATTTTTCTAATTAATAATTTAATTGAAATAAAAAAAATAATCTTAATAAAATTTAATTTTAATTAAATTAAATAGAGATTTATGAAGTAGTGATTTTTAAACTTTTTTGAGGAGGAAAAGTGTTGGTGAAGGCGTATGAGTTATATTTAGTTAAACATATAAATATTAATCATACGTATGTTTTGTTTAGTAGAGAGAGAGAGAGAGAGAGAGTAAATTGTTTGCTTTCTAAATTGATTTCCTTAGAAATAATTTAGTAACTTTAAGTCGTTAAAGACATATAAATGAAATGAAACTGAGGTGATTCTGTGTTGATTTAAAGGAGTATAAGGTCCTATATAATCAAGAGTGTAGTCGGTGGAGGGTATAAAAAAGAAGGAATCATTTCAGGTCCCATACAGATCCTGTTCCAAAAATATGTAAATCTTAAAAAATATTAGTATTGTGCTGAAATTTCTTATATTTAAGATTTATGCGATCACAAAACCCCAAACTAAATTTTGTGAGCAACGGTCCATTTCTTCCTATAGAGCTTATATAATCCAACGCATTCGAAAATCATCTAAAACAGTATGGTTCTCTCATATATGTAATTATATTTGAAATTTTGGTATCATGCGATTTTGATTGAAAACTTGTCTGCTTTTAGGTCCAATGCTTTACATGTCCTTGAGTAACATAGGATGTTTGAAAATGTGGGTGGCGTACTTACTAATCGCGTGCTTTTTTATGAGATGTGTTTTGAGCTCTTTCAATTCTATTGGTTTTCTCAATGTCATCAGCAATCTCAAACTAAGATTTTCCTTATAATTTCTAAATATATTGGCAACCGAAAGAGTACTTTATATTAATATTTAATTTTTTGTAGGATCAATTTCGCTTTTCTTTTTGTCAATAATTTCAATTATTTTCACAACTAATGAAAATAGTTTTCACTAAAAAAATACTCATACTTTTCAAAAAATATTATCAGTCGGAAGTTGAGAAGAGAAGCCTTTATTATATTAGGAAATATGAAGACATTTATTCCACCGAATAAAATTCTACTTCTCCTCATAAAAATTCTTTTCTCCTGCACCCGAAATTTTTTAAAACATTTTCTAACTTCAATTATTTAAACCAAAAACATGCAAGTAAATAAATAACAAAATTTCTGCCTTAAATTATGCTACACTTTTCGATTTGCTGACACATAAAATCAGGGTCATACAGACACACACACACACGCATGGAAAATTTTTAGCATAGTTAAACATAAGTTTACGAGCCATCTTTTTTTTCTCTTTTTTGGTCAATTAAATCTTATTTGGTCTAAACATATTGAGCCAAACATTTATTTTACTTCATTTACAATTTGTAGGCCGATAAATATTTATAATGTTTAAAAGCTACACAACACGTTGCCCTCCAAGGAGAAGGTCGAAGTGCGAAAGAAGGGAGGAGGGTAAAAAGGTTAGTTGAAAAAAAAAAACAACGATGGCCAAAAGGGGCAACATTTTGTATTGGTATGTGTTGTATTTGCTGCATTTGATGTCTATGATGTTGGTTTGGTTTGTTGGTGTTTCACAAAACATTGGCGATGATATGATGTGGTGGTAGTGTGTTGTTGGGGTCATGGTTTGTTGATGTTGTCAGCCACATTTTGCACACCATTACTGATAACAAACCAACAGGCAATAAACTCTATAAAAGACATAAATAGATATACAAAAGCAGATAAAGAGCAAGAGAATAGAAGAAGCAGCAGTAAAAGAAAAGTAATGTTTTCAAATAGTTACGTGTGTATGAGTGTATACAAACTTACAAAGTAGAAAATAGTTACAAACAAATGTATTGTTGCCAATGTCAACGACATAGTTGAAAACACTTTCTCTTTATAAAAGAAACAACAACAACAACAAAAAGAGTTAAACACAATTCACTATTCACCAAAAGTTTATGCATATGATTATGTGTAAATATATGTATATGTATGTGTTTGCTTTGTTTGGTGTGAGTGTTTATGATAATGTCTGTGTTTTGTCCATTTGTGTTTTTGTTAGTTTATGTATGTGAAGGTTTAGTTGATTTTCCTATGTATGTGTGTTTGCAAAAAGTGTTTGTGTCTGCTTGTTTTGGTCAGTTTAAGGGTTTTAGCTGGGAAATTTCACACAAATTCATTTATCCCTACCAACACATACATAAACAGTTTTACTTATATGTGTATCATTCTAATATTCATAGGAAATTTGAAAAAAACAGTGGAAGATTTTCAACTAAAAAAATTAAACTAAAAGAGAATTTGAACTGGAATCTGAAAAATAATTTGAACTAAAATTTGAACAAAAATTCAAAACTAGAATTTAAACTAGAACCTCAACTAGAATCAGAACTGGAATCAGAACTAGACTGAGAACTAATATCTGACTAAAAATATGAACTATAAGCAGAAATAGAATCAGAACTAGAATCTGCGTTAGATCTTGAAAAATAATCCAAATTAGAACCTCAACTGGAATATGAAGTAGAATTAGACCTAAAATCCGAAATATAATCTGAACTAGAATAGTAACCAGAATTTTGAACCAGAACTAGACTTAGAACTATAATCTGTACAGGAACCTGAACTAGAAAAGGAACCGAAATTTTAACCAGAATTTGAACTAGAATCTGAAGCAGAATCTTAAGTAGAATCTGAACTAGAATAAAATCTAGAATCACAATGTGAACTGAACAAGAAACTGAACATGAATAAGAATTTGAACTTAAACTGAATTTAAAACACTGTAAATCACAACAGTATATACAATCATACAGTTATGTGTTCATCACTGTGTGTGTATTACTTCATTTACAAAATAAATTACCTCACTTGACAAGCATCTCCTGCCAGCAAACACAGAAACACTAACAACAACTTAAACACTATCATGGCACATAAGTACAAGAGAAACCAACCAAACAACAGTAAGAGACAGAGAGAGAAAGAGAAAAGGAAAAAAAGTGTAAAAAAATATATAACATTTTGACATTTGCTATTAAAACCATAAATGTCATAGCAAGTTAAGCTTCATAAGGCAACTATAACAACTACAATAATAACAACAAAAACAACTAATACTACTAACGTAAGTTATTAAATAGTTTATTCTATATACATGTGTATGTCTGAATATGTGGGTATGAGAAGATATTTACACAAGTATAACTTAAATTCTAGATTAAATACCTTTGGACAGTTTAAAAGTTAACAAAACAAAAAAAAATTATGTAATATTTGGACCACTTTTACTTAAATAACAATAACAACAAAAAATAACTTAAATAGTTTTTTTTAAATCGTTTACAATTTAAAATAGATTTTTTGTGTTTTATTAAAGTACTTAAGCAAATGTTGTATGTCTGTAAAAGTTCAAATGTGTAAGTGTATAAGTGTTAGAGTAAAATGTATATGTTTTGAGTTAAGAAACTTATGCTTGAGAAAAGTGTTATTACATCCGGAATACTATAATTGTTACAAGTTGTTGGTGTAGAGGAAAGTAAAAAGACCTTATTTGGCTTAAAAGTAATTTTTGATTTTTAAATAATTTGTTTGTCTTGGGCCTTAATGCCTGGAAATCTATTAGGGCGGCATCAATTGATGAAAGAAAGAACTAAATTTAGTTCTAGTTCTGATTCTGTTTTAGTAGAGTCTTAGTTTACTACTAGTTCTAGTTCAATTTTAGTTTAGTTCTAGTTCAATTCTATTTCAGTACTAGTTGAGTTCTAGTTCAGCTTTAGTTTTAGCTCAGTTCCAGTTAAGTTTTAGTTCAGTTCCAGTTCAATATTAGTTAAGTTCTAGTTCAGTTCTATTTAATTGCTAATTGAGTTCTAGTTCAGTTCTAGTTATGTTTTAGTTCAGTTTAGTTCAGTTTTAATTCAGTTCTAGTTCAGCTTTAGTCTTAGTTCAGTTCCAGTTCAGTTCTAGTTGAGTTCTAATTCAGCTTTAGTTTTAATTCAGTTCTAGTTGAGTTCAGTTCCAGTTCTGTTCTTTTTCAGTTCTACTTCAATTTCAGTTCAGTTTTAGTTTAGTTCTACTTCAGTTCTTCTCCAGTTCTTCTTCAGTTCTAGAGCAGTTTTTCAAGGAACCCTAATATTAATACATTTTTTATAAAATCTTTCCAAGTGAACTCTGAATTGTAAAATAAATTGTCAAAATAGTTTCTTCTTTCTTTTTTGTGAAAATTTTGAAAAATTGCTGTCATTAAGCTGCAGGGTCACTTTTAATTACTTTCAAGAAGGTCATTGTGAATTAGTCACAAATAAGTGGTTCTTGTTTTAATATCTTTTATAGTTTTTCACATTCTCTACTGATGCAATTACACACATACATAAAGAACTATTACATATAAAATAAAAAAAAACAATAAAAAGGTTGTTAAAGTATTTGTTAACAAACAGAAAAAAGGTCATGTTTGTTATTTTTTTTATTCTCTTTAAATAAAATCGGACTTTTGTAACAATTCTCTGAGGGTAATTTGCTTCCTATCGATTTTTATAACTTCCTTTACAAAAAAAGAATAAAGCTTACAACTGTGAGTGTGTGTTAGTTAGTGTATATGTATTTGTTAACTAGATGATGCCATAATTAAAGTAAAAACTTTTTACATTTGTGTCGGTAATTTTGTGGTTTTATTTTCCAAATGAGTGTTAAGACTTTTCATCCCACAAAATAAATTTATTGTAAACAAAAATGTTTTTTATTTAAACAAATAAAAATTGAATTAAATTTATTTAAGCTTCAAAAAGGATACAGGAAATTGTTTAATTATGTTTAAATTAAAAAATAATAAAATTATGGAAGTCATTAAATGTGTAGACATAAATGTATGTGTGTGTGTGTGTGTGAGTAGATAGATGTCTATAATAAATATTAAAACTGAATAAAAATATTTTAAAAATATTGAGCGAATAATTAATAAAATTAAATTGTTTTATTATTCTCTTTTATGATAAAAAATAAAATAAAAACAAAAACATATTGTTTATGGGACTTAGTGAACTTTATGGAGGATAAAATGTTTATTATTTTTTAATCTGATGTTAATAAATTAAAAAAAAAATGGTTGGGATATTTTAACATGATATTAAAGAGAGATTAAACTAAACAGTGCGAGTAATGTAATGAACTCAGAGGTAACAAAAACAGATCTAGAGGAGAACTATAATAGTTTAAGAACAAATGAGAACAAAAATTGAAAAGAACTAGAATCGAAGAAATAGATAATTTAAAAAAACTATTTAATTTAATTTAATATTTAATCGAGAGTCTAAATTAGAATCTGAACTAAAATCTTAACTAAACTCTGCAGTAGAATTGGATATAGAATTTGAGTTAAAATCTGAACTAAACTCTGAACTAAAATTTGAACTATAACCGTAATCAGAATCTGAATTTAAATTTGAATTACAATCAGAACTAGAATCTTAATAAGAATCCGAATTATAATCTGAACTATAATCTCAACGAGAATCTGAATCAAAGTCTGAACTAGAATCTCAATAAGAATCTGAAATAGAATTCAAATTAGAATTTGAACTATAATTTGAACTAATTAGAATCAGAATTAGAATATTTACTGGACTCTGAATTAAAATCTGAACTTAAATTTCAAGTAAAGACTTAATTAGAATCTGAACTAAAGTCTGAACTTGAATTTTAATAAGAATCTAAATTAGAATCTGAACCATTTTAACTAGAATATAAATTTTAATCTGATTTAGAATTAGAATTAGAATCTCAAATAGAATTTGAAGAGGAATTTGTATTAGAACTGAATAAGAACTGAGCTAGAACTGCACTAGAATTAAACTGGAACTGAACTTGAACTGAAATATAATTGAACAAGAATCCAAACATGTGTGCCAAATTCACGTATGTGTAATATTATTTTGATAGCTTAAGTGTGAATTAAATTTGCGTATACGTAATATTTTTCCATTGTAACACATATTAATCATTCGCACTCATGTATTTGGTATTTAACATTTTACATATTTTTTTCTTGTTCTTTAAATTTAAAACTTATTATTTTAACAGAACCTTGACATAAAATGTATGTGAGTTTCATTCTAATAAATAAGCAAAATTCAAAAAAAGAGTTTATATATATAAAAAATAACAACAAGAACAACAACAAAAAATCCATTTCACTAATGGTTATAATAAATATTTGCTTAAATTGAAACTTGTAATTTCTTCTAAGTTGGTTGCAAGGTTTATATATCCAGAGTTGCTCTGAATCAACAAATTTAATACATGAACGCACACAAACACATATTAAATGTTTGTGTTTCACAAAAATTACAACAATAACAAAAAAATAAAAAAAAAATCCCAAAGATTGTGACTTTGTTGTCACAGTCTTGTGTTGTTTGGCCTGTTTGTTAGCTAATGTTTGTCTTAACGACAATAAACAAACAACAAAAATAGTAATAACGATAACATAAAAGTCCTTGACTTGTTTTTTTTTCTGCAAAGAAAAAGAAAGAGTTTTTAAGTTTCTCGAATTCACCACTGAGATTTAAAACGCATCTTTATAAACTCAAACATGCAGCAGGAAGACTTAAAACAACAACAAAAACAATAAGAAGAACAAGTTAGAATAATATGCCGAATGTTCAAATACCCTCCAACAAAAATATGTTATTTTTCGAGCATACACACTTACACATACATCCACAAACGTATATAAATATTAATGTTCTTCGTGAATATAAAACGGGAACTTCTAATGAGTCATAAATGTAGTTATATTTTTTTACTATATCTTTTTTACTGACCCGATTTTGATAATTTTTGGAAAGTTTTTAGCTTTTTAAAGGTTACCTCAGATATTGGTCTATATCTTTTAATATACGAAACTGATTTTGCTGATTTTAATTAGAAAACTTTCTAGGACTATAAGAAATACTCAGGCTAAATTTCATTGAGCTCTGTCAATTATTGTGGCTGTGAGCGTGCCAAAAACAGACAGACAAACCGACAGACAGAACCGGACAAACGGACACAGTTAAATCTAATCAGATTTTAATTTGATGCAATAATATATATATACAATATGGAGTCTGAGATGATTCCTTCTTAGTGTTACATAAGGAATGACAAACTTAATACACCCTCTTTACCACTTGCAGTTTGTTTTAGTGGAAATTATGTAAGAAAATGAACTTCAACTAAATAAACATAAACCAACAAACTAACACACATACACACAAACTAATTGTAATTACTTAAAGTTTCTTTTCTTTTTGTTCCTTTTTTTCGTTGTTCTTGTTTTGGCCAACAACTCAAGTGCGGTGAGACAGTGTAAAATGCTCTAAATGTTTTTGTATTCGTTTGTTCGTGTGAATAAAGGAACTTGAAATTGCAAGTGTGTTTAAGTTTGTGTTAGTACAAGGGTTGTATATGTGTGTGTATGTGTGTGATTATAAGTCGGAGTCTTAGAAAAAGTTATGTTTGTCTTAATTTTACTGTGTTTATTATTGTCGTTTTTGCCATTATTATAATTGTAGAGGCTCATAATTTGTGTTGGAATGTTTTTATTTTAAAAACTTTTTTGAAAGGAATTTTAAGTTTGTTAAAGTTTTTATTTTTAAATATTTTTATTAGAAAATAAACTTTCAAATCGAAAAATATAGCAAATATCAATCTTATATACCGTTGTTGGGAGTTATTGAAAAGGATCAAGGATTAACAGGCTTTGTACTGTGATTCCAAAAGGCTTTTTTTTAGAAACAATTCTGAATTGTTGGAACTTATGAAATTTCTTATAGCTATTACTGAGACATTTTCCAATTAATATATATCGCTAGTGGGTTTTGGGGACGAGGTATGAAGCTCTAAATGTTGTCACCTCGTGACAGCTTAACAGTTTTAATCACAATTTATTTTCTTAAAGATCATTCCAAAATCTTCTAGTAAAATGTAGAAAATAAAATAAGTTTGAAGTGTTAAAGTTTAGGAAGTATTTGTTTAAACAACTGTGTGAGACGGTCTATTGTTTATTGCGATATAGTGATATTAAGCCTTAAAGTCTTTGAGCTGTATTGTCAGTGTTGTTAAAGATGTTATAGTAAAAAACTGGGAGAGAAAGATATTGTTGTGTATGTAGATGTTTCCACTTAAAGAAATAATAAGGAGTAGAACACTCAGCCTGGCTGTCTGTCCGTATATTGCGGCGAATATCTATATATTTTAAAGACATTCCTATAAGTTTGTTTAAGATTTGTTAAATATACAAAACTACAGACAGAATGCAATTTTGAAGCCGAAATAAGAAATTATTTTAATATTTGGATTATTTTTTATGATGACTTGAGTGGGCAGAAAATACTGTGCTACCACTTTTTCAAAGTATACCAATTGAATAAGAACTACCTTCTGCTGAATAAAAAGTTCAAGGAGATCTTGATAAAATTTTGCTTATAAGATTATTTTAGGCGGAGAATGAAGTGTATAACAAAGTTCACAAATTTAAAAAAAAATTAATGTTCATTAGAGTCTAAATCCTTTCTATTCCTTAGTCCATCTGTATGTTAATCACACGCTCATTTCTAAAGAAACTTTCTGGGCGCAATGAAATTTGGTTAAATCGGTTTAGTAGAGAAAAGGTAATGGACCGACATCGGACAAAATCTTAACATTCCTTGTCTTTGTAATACCAAGATGGAGTTTTATCCATATGATATAAAAATTCTTGCATCACATCAAAAACAATCTTCGATTCTTACGATATTTGTCCGGTATATTTGCTAAAGTCTTCTTCAGCTTGCGTTTGTGAAATTGGTTAAATAAAAAAAATTATAGCCGATATTTGAGTTAACTTACAAATACAGAAGAAAAGAAAACTTTTCTAAAATTTATAATTAAAAACAGTTGCATTTAAGCTGAATTAGTCCATTTATGTACTTCATCTCTGTACCAAAAGTTAATAAAATCTGATCAAAAAAAAAGTTACAATATGCGAATTTTGATTTACTACAATATTAGTGTGATTTATTGGTTGAAATTTTGAATTTAATCATCTGAAATTTGCAACATATATTGACTAAATTATTCTAATACCATAACGTTCATATGAGATCGCTTCTCGCAAAACGGAGTTTAGCTTAAATTTTGTTAAAAATTGTCACAATTATTTTGCTAACTGTCTTAAATATGTGTGACTCATTTGACGAATATCGATCCCAATTATCTTATTTGTTTAATTTTTTACTTTTTATACAAATGTTGCTGTTTTCTAAAGCCTTGTTTTAGGTCCACAATAAATTTATTTATTTTTTAGAATTTAAGAAAGCAAACTTTTTCGTTATTTTCCATTTAAGCAATTTTAATTTAGATTTTTATACCCTCCAGCTCCACAAGTGATAATGAGAGTAATGAATTCTGTTTGTAGCACCAAGTAAGAATCATTAAAGACCCCATAAAATATATAAATTTTTGTATCAAAATCTGAGTCGAATTAGCTATATTCCTTTGTCTGTTGTTGACATCCTCACTTCCACGGTAATAACAGACCTCAATAAGATTTGAGATTTAATGTTTTCCATTCAAAAACTTCAAAAACCGATTCAGGCAGTAAAATGTTTATAGATCGAAATTTCAGACAACCTCCGAAGGACTGGAAGAAATTTACCAACGATTTTGACTAAACGGCTTACTTAAAATTTTGTGAAATTTAGCAAACGTGATATTTGCCTTTAGTGAGGGAAGGATATTCCCCTTATAAGTGAAATTTCAATAATCGCATATATGATATGCATAACTTAATACAGGAAATCTAATGAAATTTAGCCCTATGAATAATGATTTTACAACGGATTATAGTAAATTTAATAAAATTTGGAAGATGGATGAAGCATTAATATTATGGACTACGTAATTTTGTTAGGACACGTTTGAGTGGCTCCTCTTTACAGGTGTAATTTTGATATGTTTCTAATTTTAAACATCTGTTATTCATGTATTTATTTATGTTTGTATGTATGTATGTATGTATGTATGTATGTATGTATGTATGTATGTATGTATGTTATATGTATGTATGTATGTATGTATGTATGTATGTATGTATGTATGTATGTATGTATGTTGTTGTAATAATATATAAATTACGTTATACATTATATAGACTCCAAAACGACTGTGCCAATTTTGATAAAATTTTCACAGAAAAATCCAAATATACCCGAAAGTAACTTAGGCTACACAAAAAATCCGAAAGGACCAGGGGGAGGGGTACCCCCCATACAAAGGTAATATTGGTTATCCAATATTTCAAAAACTGTAACAGCAATTGTTCTCAAATTTGTTCCCGACCACTTTCTCAAGGAACTGTTATACTGGATAAAATATAGGACGGATATTACCAGGGGAGTGGTACTCCCCATGCAAGGTAAATATTGTTTATCGAATAACTAAAGAATTACAAAAACGGAAGAGCTCTCAAATTTGGTCACAACAACTTCCTTAAGGACCAGGACAGAGGAAGGTTACCCCATACAAAGCAAATTGTAATTATCGAATATCTAAAGAACCATAACATAAATAATTATGCTACTGCGAAACACCAACACTAGAAAAATATATTAAACTTATAGGATCAGTACGAGAGGTACCTCCCCCCTCCTACAAAGTATATATTTTTAAATATATTAATGTTAAATAAAATTTATTAAAAAAGTTACTTTTAATTACAATTTAATTAAGTTAATGTTTATCATTTCACCCATTTTAATTTCTCATTAAATTTTAACATTAAATTTTTTCTCAATATAAATTTTTCAGTTTCTTTCAAAATATTTTCTTGAGACCTCAAAACATTAATTTTGTCTAATTTTCATAGTCGAAAACTTAATATCTCCCTTAAAATTACACATAACAATTTTTCCAATTTAAAGTTCTTTTCTCTTATTTAAGAAGAAGAAGAAAAAAAAACTAAAATTTTATCACCTTCATTTAAGTCTCCATAAATATAGAATAAAAAGAGAAATGCGAACTTATAAAGAGACTAAATACCAAATAACCTAAACTGACGTACAGACAGAATAACAGACAAATAACAATATGAACGACCATACAGCTGTCTTTTATTCATGTAGAAAATTTGCCTACGGGAGTATAAAAGCCATAATCAAATTACAACATTTATTTATGATAAAGAAACCTTTTTATACCCTCCACCACCACAAGTGGTGAAAAGGGATTATTAACTTAATCTATCTGTGTGTAACGTTAAGAAGTAATCATCTCAGACTTTATAATGTATATATATCCTTATGCATTAAATCAAAATCTGAGTCGATTTAGATATGTCCGTCTGTCTGTCGTCCGTCTGTTTGTCCTTCTATCTGTTGTTGGCACTCCAACATCCATAATAATTCCTTGCGCTTAATGAAATTTGGCCTGATTATTTCTTATAATCCTGAGAAGATTCTTATTTAAAACCAGCAAAATCGGTTCAGTATATTAAAAGGTATAGACCGATATCTGGAGCAACTTAGAAGTTCAAGCAAAAACATTTTGTAAAATTGTAGGGTTTCTCTTTTCCCAGGGTGTTTTTTGTTCCCGGGAATTTTAGGAAAAAATTTCGTTTTACGGAATTCCGGGAAACGGAAATATTATTTTTTTCTAAAAAAAATAATATTTTAAAAGTTTTTCTATACAAAATGCTTAAATTATGGTAGAAACAAGTAGAAATCCTATTTCGGATTTCTGCCGGATCATATCGGGTTTTATTAAAAGAAGTAGATCAAGGTTGAAGTTGTTATTTCGGAATTGTTTTATCATGTTGTAGCTATAGTAGAATGTTAATTGATGTTCTTAAAATTTTTATATCAAATGCAAAGTTGTTTTACCCGAATTCCATTAAATTGCTAATATGGACCGATATACATTATATTGCTAACATATGCTAAAGACAGTTAGAAACATAGTTGTGCCTAATTTAATAGAAGCTTATTCCAAATAAGCTCCCTGTATTGGAGCTGATTCAAAAATCCCAAAACATTTTTTGATATATTTTTATATAAAAATAAATGTACGGAAACATTTTAGAAAATCGTCTTTCATATTGCGATCTATATAAGACACCGATATTCTATTTATCCGATTTAGATGAGCTTTGATATGGTTTAATTCTGTCGCAGATATCAGTCTTTAACTAGTTTGGTATTGGAGCAGGTTTAAAATAGGAAACTGCTTTTAACAAACAATCTGGCCATCATAATTTTCACTTAAATTTCTTCCCGAAAATTTCCGATAGAAATTTAGAAAAAAGGATTTCTCCACTGAAAATTCCGGGAGGGAATTGTCGAAAAAATAGAACTAATTTTATGACTCATTTAGTGTTATGTGTTATATTAAAAAAAACAGAAGTTTACATCTGTCAGTGTATGTGTGAGTGTCTATATTCGAATTATAACGTATTTACTTCACACGCGTATGTGGTGAAGGGTATTGAAGATATTGCATAGTCGAATATATCATTTTTATTTGTATCACTTATTCTCTTTTAACAAAAAGTAACAAAAAAAATACGTTAAGACAATTTGCCGACATAATTTAAAAACGACTTCAAGAAATGTTGAAAAATATTTTCAAATTGTTGCCATATCTTTAAACGATAACGATCCATCTTTTCTCAGCCTTCAAGGACCTAAATAAAAGTGGTCTGATAGTAATATTAAACCATAAACTTAAGACTTAAATAAGGTGAATTATTTTTCCTTACACACATCTACTCATAAACACATACATATAAAGGTATGTTAGAGGGAAAAATTAAACTTCAACCCTCAACAAGAAAAAAAAAACAAGACTTAGATTTATGATGACAGTCCCTAGGAAATGATAGTCTAATGTTCCATCTAACATTAGAATGTTTAAAAAGGAGGCTTAAGAGAAACACACACTTTATTATATGTATGTGTATGTGTGCTAATTTCTTTGAAAATATTTTAACAAATAAAATTATAATGAGAAATTAAACTGGAAAAAATTTTAAATTTCTTAAATTAAAATTGTTTAGAAGAATTTTTCTTGAACTTCTGGATATAAGAACTTTAATTTTTTATTATATTTAAATTGTTATTGTTACTTTTATGTTCCCCAAAGACTAGACCTGTTACAAAAAGTGAAGGCGAATTATTTTACATAATTTTTAAACGAAATTAAAAACTGCTTAACATACAAAGGGAGTTTTTGGAAAACTGACTTTAAATATCACGAAATTAGGTTAAATTAATATAAAAAAATGTTTACAAATTTGCAGTTCTCATAAAATTTTTAAAATTCTTTATCTGTGCAGATTTGAGGTAAACACATGGATATGCCGAATTTAAAGTACCCTCCACTTTGATTATTCTAGAAATAACTGTAGGAACATATTGAAAATTCCTCTTGTAATGGGGTACTATTCCCCCATGCACAATTCAAAATTTCTTTTCTTCTTTTCAAAGCCTCGATCTCTATCTGAATGTTTTTAATATAAATTAATGAAGGTTTTATCCATATTTAAAACTGTATAAACTGTTTAGTCATAAACGATGTTCAAATTTTTAAGTTAAGGGAGGTTGCCTCAGATATCGGTCTATAATTTTGTCTAGAAAACTTCTTAGGACAAAAACATATAGGAAAAAATTCATTGAACTCTCTCTGTCAATTATTGTGATTGCGGGCGTGACAAAAACAGACAGACATTCAGACGAACATTGCTAAATCCACACAGATTTTAATTTGATTTGATTTGATGCAGGGATATATTATTTAAAGAGTCTTACATGTTTCTTTTAACCGATATTAACGGTATGATAAATTTGCATCAGGAACTTGATCGGAAGAAAGTAATAAAGACGTAAAAAATTCGATATACATTTGAAAAGAAAAAGTCTCTTAAAAAAGTCAGATTTTGTTATAGATCGAATTTAATCCTTGATCTGGTGGTATTTGTCAGTTGAAACAATTGAATATTTTTTAAAGAAATTTCACATGGACTTTTTTAAGATGTTTTTCAAATTGAATAATTTCTGTTCTGTTCTGGATCTTAGAGAGGCGGAAGGACCTTTTTTTCAGTAAATGCCTCACACTGCCATTATGAGGGGTTCGACCCAATACATCTGTAGTTATATAACAAAGAAATCGTTGAAATTTTTATTTTATTTTAAGAATTTTCTCACAAAATTGTTTGAAAATTGTACAAAATTTCGTTAAGGTTGTCAGAGAAAGTCTAATGTACCCGGATTTTTTATGTGTATTTACGATAAATTTTTTTTCTAATTTAAGAAAAAATATAGTTTCTTTCTTTCTGGGGAATATAGTGGATTTTAATGTAGACAAATTTTACAAAGTCTCATATATTTTTTTATTGAATCCACATTGATGTATCATTCCTAAAAAATAAGAAGAATTTTGCTTGACTCGATAATATTTAAGAATTTTTTTGAACCCACGTAGAACCCACAAAATTCAAAAAATCGTAAAAAATAACGCGTTCAAAAATTTGGTCAACACTTTTACTTCTGTTTAAAATCTCTTAAACAACAAAAGATTTACCAAATATGTAATCCACCACCGCAAGTGGTGATGAGGGTATATTAATTTTGTCATTCTGTGTGTAACGCGAAGAAAGAATCATCTCAGATCCTACAATGTATTTATATTATTTCATTAAATCAAAATCTGAGTCGATTTAATTATGTCCATCTGTCTGTCTGTCAGTTGGAAACATTCTCACGCCTGGAATAATTGTCCGAATTCAATGAAATTTGGCCATGTTGTTTGTTATTGCCTTAAGAAGTTTTTTATTTAAAACCAGCTATATCAGTTTATTAGAAAGGAAGTTCTAGACCGATATCTGAAACAACCGCAAAATTTAGAAAAAGAACTTTTCTAAATTTTTCTAAATATGTAATTGGAATTAAACAAAACTTTAATTTAAACATACAATTGTACTTACTCTATCATCATGCAATAAAATCATCAAAATCTGATTAACAGGAAAAAAGTTATAGACTGTAATATGTAAAATTTTGATACACTCCAAACTCTGTGTGTCATATGGGCTACAATTTTTAAAATAATTAACTAAAATTTTTCACATATACTTATTTTCATACAATAACAAATCCAAAGAAGTCATATTGTTCTGGGACCATTATTTGACCCAGCTCCCCTTCCCGGAAAATGATTTATAGCTTAAAAAACTCTTTAATTTAAGCCAATTCTGTTGAAATTAGTGCACTATTAACTATAACTATTTTAAATATATGAAATAAATTTTAATAACATGAGTCCATATTTTGATAGAGCTCCTACATTACGCCACTTCCCGGAAAATGAGTTTGAGCAAATAAATGAAGACCAATTCCATTGGAAATCGGTACACTAATTTTTCTAACTATTTTTAATGTATAAAATATACATATATATATTTTAATGTAGCTTCCATATCAGGCCCCTTACCGATATGGGAGCTACAGCTTATAAAACTAATAAATTAAGACAAATTCTGTTGAAATTCTACACAATTATTTTTTCAACTGTTCTGAAGGTATTACATTAATTTGGCCTATATCGGTCCATATTTTCCTATAGCTCCCTTATAAAACGCTTTCCCGGAAAACGAGTTTGAGTTTATAAAATATTTAAATTTAAATTCCATTGAAATTTTTCCACAACGAGCTGTAGCTCCGATATAAGACCCATTCTCGGAAAACAGTTTTGAGCTAGAACTGAACTACTAAGCAAATCTATTGAAGTTCCACACCCTCTTTTTTTAAATTACATCACATGTAAATTTTTCCATAGGAATTTCTTTTTCATTTCCGCCATGTTATTGCTCTCAGTAGTTTTATTTGCCTTAAAATTAATATAAATATCTCCAATGTCCATTGACCTTTGACTTGTTTGACAACATAATTCCAAATACATTCCAAACAAGATCTTAAGATCTAAAATAATTTTCTTTTTTTTACAAAAAAAACAAGAAACCGGAAGAAAAGTAAAATTATTTTTACATTCTCTTTCTTTATAATAAACCCAGATAAACAAGGATAATTATAATAATGACAATAATAACTGTAATTATAGAAATCATTTTATCTTATTTTTTTGCCATTTTCTCTGTCTCATTCTCAGAACACTTCCTTTACAGAACTCAACATTCGTATTTGAAATAATGCAATTTTTAATTGCATTTGTCTTTGGGGACCTCGAAGGCGGTGGTGATAATACAAATACCATAACTACTACTATTACAAAAATGATTTCAAACTAAACAAATAATTTCATGTATGTATGTATGTGTGCAAAATATTGCCTGCTTTAATACAAACATAGATTTCATGTATTTGACGTTTAGGGATTCTCATGGAACTAAATGAGAATCCATAAACTGTCAACTGAAATTGTTGATAAAAAAGTCGTTTTTTATTTCTTTGTTTTCCTTAGAGTATTTAATTAAGGATTTTAATTATTGTTTTTTTGAAGAAGAAATAAACGAAATGATTTGTATTGTTCACTTAATTAACTGACAAGGGAATAGTTCTCTGCAGTTGTAGTTCATCTTCTAGTTTAGGTTCCAACTTAAATTCTAGTTCAGTCATAGTCAGGTTCTAATTCAGTATTAGTTAATTCTATAGAACTAAACTGGAACTGAATTCAAACCTGACTATATATATTCATCGCTTTTACTTAAGTTCTATTTCAGATTCGAGTTCTTTTCCAGTTCAGATTTCAGTTAAAATTCTATTCCGGATTCTAGTTAAGGTTTTCAGTTCAGATTTAAGTTTAGATTGTAGTTAAGGTTTTAGTTCAGGTTCTAGTTCAGATTCTAATTCGGATTCTAGTTCAGATAATACTTCAGTTCCAATTTAGATTCTAGTTCAGTTCTATATCACATTTCGTTAAGTTCTAGTTTAGTTCTAATTCAGTTCTAATTTAATTCAAGTTCAGTTGTAGTTCTGTTTCAGTTCAGTTCTAATTTAATTCTAGTTCAGTTCTAGTTTTAGTTCAATTCTAGTTCAGTTCTCATTTAATTCTAGTTCAGTTCTAGTTCATTTCTAGTTCAGTTTTAGTTCAGTTCTAATTTAATTCAAGCTCAGTTGTAGTTCTGTTTCAGTTCAGTTTTA
Organism: Cochliomyia hominivorax; assembly: GCA_004302925.2. NCBI lineage: Eukaryota > Metazoa > Arthropoda > Insecta > Diptera > Calliphoridae > Cochliomyia > Cochliomyia hominivorax. The sequence goes on along the minus strand of PYHX02000495.1, from coordinate 38,573,426 downwards.
GTTCAGTTCTAGTTCAGTTTTAGTTCAATTCTAGCTCAGTTTTAGTTCAGTTCTATACCAGTTCCAGTTCATCTCTAGTTAAGGTTAAATTTCGGGTTCTAGTTCAGATTCTAGTTCAGTTACTAATTCAGGTTCTAGTTCATTAATATAGTATTCCCTGATCCTAATTTAGCTTCGGTGTTAATACAGTTCTACTTCATTTTCGATTCAGTTCTAGTTTATTTCTATTGCAGTTTCAGTTCATTTCTAGTTAAGGTTAAATTTCGGGTTCGGTGTTAATACAATACTAGTTGAGTTCTAGTTCAGTTCCAGTTCAGTTCAATTTCATTTCTAATTCAGTTAATTCAGTTTTAGTTCAGCTTCAAGTACAGGTTCTGACTCGGGTTCTAGTTCAGCTTTTAGTAAAGGTTATGGTTCAGGTTCTGGTTCTAGTTCAATGAATGAATATTTCTTTTTAGACACTTTAAGTTTTTCTTTTTTAAAATCTTTAAAATGTTCATTAAATACTTAACTTTAGTATGTTTCTTAGCACATAATCTATGATTAGAGTAAAATAAACTTTAAGTGTCATCTGTTTGAAATTTTAATTCCATATCACCTTAAAGTAATAAAACAAAGACAGACAGAGAAGATGTTTTCTTTTTTCGATTTCTAATCAAAATCTGTTACTTTTTGAACTTTGTCATATGTTTGCTTCTTCTCTTTTTGCAAAATGTGAAATTAAAATAAAATCGCATAAATAAAAATACCTTGAAAATAAATGAATTTTTTGTTCCCTTAAACAGTCAACCAAAGTGTTTGCCAAAAGTGTGACAAAGTCACAGTAAAAGTGTGCACTTAGCAAATCTCACTGGGGTTAGGTGAATGGAAGTGATACAAGTTACAGCTAAATGTTGTAATAAAATTTGTTGTGATAAATTTTGAATTTTATTTCAAAATTTAATATTTTCAAACTCACTTTTGTGACACCCTTTTCGAATATTACTTCCCCTGTCTCTTTTGCTTAAAAAGAACAAAAGATTGCACATTTTGTTGCGATTTGCATATGTACACATTTACCCACATATGCACACATTTCGCTTGTATTTAGTGTTTCCTCTTGTTTCCTTTTATTTTGAAGGGAAGATAAAATATTTATATATATTTTTTTTCATTCTCTAAACTCTTGTTTTGGTTTTGTTTCCTCTTGTTCCTTGAAATTTATAAATTCAAGTGGGAATGAAAATGTAAATTTTCTGCAGTTCATAGAGGGGATCCCTAAACAATTGTAGTCATTTTGTAATTATATGCGTAGAATGTTAGCACGTGTGTGTGTGTGTGTGCGTGATAATAAAATATGTTACCGATTCATTTCATTCAGTTGACAATATTAAACGTAACAAAATTTAAAGCGAAACATTAAATTAATTTTTATTATGTAATTTATAAAATAAAATTTAATTAAATGTAATTTATTTAAAAAGGATTCATGGAGATGCTAAACGTTCGAGTAATAAATATATTAAAAGGAAAATTTATTCTTAAACGTATTATTTTATTAATTTTAGTTAAGAATCCAATTTAGATTTTCTTGTTCAGATTCTAGTTCGGATTCCAGTTAAGATTCTTGTTTAGATATCAGTTAAGATTATAGATTAAATTTCAGTTCCATTCTAGTATGATTCCTGTTCAGATTTAAGTTCAAATTCTAGCTAAAATTTTAGTTTAGATTCCAGTTCTTTCTTACTGTGATTCTCGTTGAGATTTCAGTTCAGTTTCTAATTCAGATTCTAGTTAAGATTCCAGTTCGATTCTAGTAAGATTCTAGTTCAGATTTCAGTTTTGATTCTATTTAAGATTCCATTTTTCATTCCAAATCCAGTACAATTCTTGTTGAGAGTTTAGTTCAGATTCTAGTTTAAATTCCAGTTTTGACTCTAGTTAAGACTCTAATTTAGAATCTAGTTCTAGTTCAGATTCTAGTTTGGATGCCAATTAAGATTCTTGTTCTGATTCCAGTTAAGATTCCAGTTAAGATTCCAGTTAAGATTCAAGTTAAGATTTTAGTTCAAATTCTACTTCGATTTTAGTACGATTCTTGTTGAGATTTAATTCAGATTCTAGTTGAAATTCTAGTTTAGATTCCAGTCCAGATTCTGGTTTAAATTCTAGTTTAGATTCCTGTTCAGATTCTAGTTAATATTCTAGATTGTTTTCTATTTCAGATTCCAGTTCAGTTCAGTTTCCAGATCGTTTCCATCTTATCTTCCAGTTCATTCTAGTTCGATTCTAGTTCAGATTTCAGTTTAGATTCTAGTTAAGATTTTAGTTCATATTCAAGTTAAGTTTAAGTTCCAGTTCAGATTCTAGTTCAGAACCTTTTTTAGATTCTAGTTCAGATTCCAATCCATTTCCTGTTCACATCTAGTTCATATTCTAGTTAAAATTGCACTTAAGAATTAAATTCCATTCTACTTTGATTCCAGTTCAATTCTAGTGAAGATTCTAGTTTAAATTCTTCTCCATATTCTAATTTAGTTCAGCTTCTAGATCAAATTCTTCTATAGATTCTAGTTTCAATTCTTAAGATTCTAGTTCAGTTCTGTACGATTCTAATCCTTTTCAGTTAAGTTCAGTTTAATTCTAGTTAATATTCTTACAAGTACAGTTCAAAAGCCCAAAATTAAATTGTTAAATCTTATTTATTTAAGTCCTTCGAATATAAATTTAAGAACTTAAATTCTAAATCAAGTGTAATCACCTGGTCTGCTGTTAAATTTCATTTCCGGTTCAAGAAAATAAAGAAGTGTACATCTACCTTTTTGCAGTCACATCTTAAAGTTCAAGCAAAAGGTAATAAGAAAATCCTATATTTTCCTTCTACAAAAAAAAAGATTTTGAACATGGTCACGTATATTTAACGTCATTCAAATACATTTAATCTTACACACTAACACACACATACATACATTAAATAATGCATATAAAGTCTTGCTTAAATGCTGGAAAGGACAGACAGACATTATTTTTTTTAACGAAATAAAAAAAATACTTTAAGTTTGAAAAAACTTGTTCTTAAGTGTTTTTTTATGTTTATTTATTTACACCGTTATATGAACAAACACACGCACACTCTTGCAAATAGCACAAAAAGAAATTCAACTTTAGTCACAAATACACAGAAGTCTAAACAAAAATAGAAAAAGAGGAAATGAAAAAAAAAATACCACAAATGAAATAAATATTTACTCGTACTGAAAAAAACACACACACACAAAACTCTGTTTTTCAAATGTCAAGGTAAATTTTAAAGTGTGATTTTTATTAAAAATTGCGAGAAAAAAAACAAAAATAATTTTAAATTTAAAATAAAACGCGAATTTTAAACTTTCATCTTTAAGGGAAAAAGTTAAGTTTATTTAAAATTATTTTAAAGACATTTTTATGATAAAACCTAAATAAATATTTTTCTAAGAAACTTTTAGAAGTTAAATAGACAAGTTTTTCCAGGGGGTGGGGAGAGAGAGAGAGTAAGTTAATGTTCAATATGACGCCACTTTATAATACTTTTGCTCTTTTTGTAACTTACATCACCTTAGATTGTTGTGCTAATATTTGTAACATACAGAATGAATGGTGTAGCACCCACTTTTCTATATATACAGCTTGACGCAGAATCACTTTCCGAGTCGATTTAACGATGACCGTCCGTCTGTCTGTCCGACTGGCTGTCCATGTAAACATTATAAACACTCTACAGGCCACAATTTTTGAGATAAAAGTCTGTTAAAGGTGGTCACATTCGGTGTAATATTTCAGGTAGCTCCCATACAAATGTCCACCTGGACTGGGGTTTTTAGATCATAGAAATCCTAAATATAATGCGTTTTTCGAAATTCAACAAATTAAATCTTATCACTTTGAAGATCATATATCTCACATATATGTACGTTGGTATTGTAATAACAACTGGTCAAATTAAGAAGAATATTTTAAATTCCTTGTTCAAAACTAAACGAAGATCGGTGAATTATTTCCTCTAGCTAAGTTTCACATAAATGTTAGTAAAATAATAATGTATTTCACACAAACGAGAGTCGTTCATAAACATTTCTTAGCTGTCACCTACAAGCAACAATGTAGTGTAGGGTATTACATAGTCGGGCTTGATCGATTAAAATTTTTGTTAAAATATGAAATATATCATTTTGAAGGGTAATCAACCCTTGTTTAAATTGTTAACTATTTAAATGGGTTTGTTTGTCTATTTATATTTCAGACATAATATTTTACATTTTTACAAACACACACACACACACACATTCACGCATTCTTACACTTTAATATTACAGTTCATATGTTGTTGTTTTTCTTTAACTCTTATTCCGTTTCCTTGTTTTTTAGTTACATTTGGAAAACGTGCTGTAGAATCAAATGTGATGCTCAAGCGTGTGAAAATACCAAAAAGACGTGTTACAAAATCATCAAATGTTTGTTATTATGAAATGATGTTTAAAGTATCTTTCACTTAATATACAACTGTTTATATGTGGGTGTGGAGGTATGTATATATTTTATTATTAATATGACTGTGTTTAAATTTAACAAGGAAATGGAATGTTTAGAAAAACTTCTTTAAGAAGTAAAGTTTTTATTTGTTGTGTGGGAGAAACTTTTTAAAATATTTTTAAAGAACTTTCATAACTGCCCAGATTAAATAATGATTATTAATTTAATTATATGGATGGAACTGTTTATCGATACGTTTGATTAATATGCATAATATTGAAAATTAATATGCACTAAACAGTGGACTAAAATAAAGAATTATGGAAGAGGAATGTAGTATATAACTTTGGGGACAATTCAAAGGAAGTGTTCCATCTTTTAAATTAACTCTCACATGCCCTGCCTTCACTGTCACTACAGCGGCTTAAATGCGTTTTAAAAGTGACTGAATAGTCAAGTGTCCTCTAAACACATCCTTCAGATTACTCAGCACACTTTTATTGAGATCCAAAATACTTAAGGTTTTCCTCTCATCTGGATCTCTCCAAAATATTTTTGTGATTCTGGTAACTGTTTTGTTGTTCGCCAGTGACTTGTGTGTTTCTTTCACTCACTCTTGTAGTATCGTCCTTATTGCCTTAAAAAGGTATTGGATTTTGTGGACTTATATCTTAAAGCTCTTTGGCTATAATTGCCAGATTATTTGTTCATCATGCTCAATAAATTCTTCCTGTCCAGATATCCAAATTATGTATTTTCTACTAATCTTGCAGTTTTTGTTTAAAGCACCTTCGATCAGAAGTTACGATATTTATCCTCTGTTTATTCAGTCTCTAATTGTCTGGATTTAATATACCGTGAGCGCAGCCGTATATTTGACCTCAATTTCCATTGGTTGGATTGAGAGTATTGTTTTCCAATGTCTTAGTTGGCGTTGTCCTCATGGCACCGATTATAACTAAGCAGTACATTTTTTAACCTTTTGTTGTATTATATATAAAACCCGATTAAGATACTTTGACCCTTCTTCATATTGACCAACATCTGTGGGCCTTAGTTGCCCTTTCTTCTAGAGGTGGTTTAATTTCAGTTTCCGGTCCAGGATAAATACAAAGTACTTGATTTCATATATAATAAATTTCCATTCCATCTGGGTTTATCTATATATTTCTTAGCATATAGTCAATCCTGTTGATAAGTGCCGATCTATCCTGAACTGGGCTAATGATTTGTTAATTGCAACGGTAACATTATTAAAAGCGCTCATATGCCAATGTTTAGCACACATTTTTAACGAAAGACTTTTTCTCTATGTCGTGGATGATCTTATACAAGACCGTCTCCATTATCTTTGATGGAGGCATATTGTCCGAATCACTGTCTTTCATTTGATAAGTTTTCCTTTAGCATGGTATTGACAATACGTTAAAGCAAAAATGGTTTAGGAATAAACACAAACTGTTTCATCTTGCTAGTTTTTACACCCCCTTAAAGTATTTTCTGCTGGATGGACCTAATAATGACACGGTGAAAAAAAGTCAAATTTTTAAACATGATTTATATGGATGGAGATTTTGGGTATTTTCGCAAGGAAAAGTGGCGATCTTTTTAATTCTCAATTCAAAAAACTGACATTTTCAGAAAAAAAAAAATTATTTAATTATTTTAAATTCAGATAAAATAATATTATTTATTAGAAATTTAGTAGTTTAATCCACAAAAATCTAAACCTTCAAATGACCTTGATATGGAATAGAGATGAAACAATGGTTCCATCATCAAAATGTGTATAATTTGTTTTTATATCAAAATAACCATATGTAACACGTTTCATCAAATTATCCTTACGCTTTTTAGTACCGTAAATGGATTTTTTGTGGTTTTGGTATCGCATTTAAAATAACGTGTCTAGATATTATGGTTTTATTTAAATCCATTATTGTTCATTTACATTTATAGAACTCCTTTATAGTTTCTGAATTTATCTATGTTAATGGATAAATTATTAATATGAATGTGATTATGTTTGAATTAGAGATCTAATAATGCATGCAGTACTTTCCTCGTGTTACTCTCGGAATGAAAAATTGTATAAATTATCATTTATGGCAGAATGCACAAAAATAAGGCTGAAAATTTTAGTGAAAGCGATAAAAACTGCCTTCCATTAAAAACCGGTAAATCGGCTGAGAAAAATCCGCCATGTCGAATAATTCGACAATGAAAATTGTTCGAAACCGGTAAGTTTTCTGGAATGAAAAAACCGGATAACCGGTTTCTGGTTTCGGTTTTTGAATTTCGCTATTTCATAAAAAATATCTTTAACAGTTCAAAAGTAACAAAATTACTAAAAAAAAAAATACATTTTGATGACTTCATGGTATTCACCTTCATAACTATTCACCACCTTTTATAAAATTATTTTCCCTTGAAGTCTTAGTAAGTTGTCACTTGCAATATTACGTTCCAAAAATAACTTCTTTTTGAATAATTTCTTGCCTTTGACAACAAAATTCATGTGTAGTGTTGGGCTTTCAAAATGTGATCTTGAAAACTTTTGGGCTGACTAAACCTTCACTCCGTCTTCAAACCAAATCATTATTGATAATTTTTATTTTCTATATAAAGACACTTTCCAATCATAAGTAAATAATTTAATTAAACTTCATTATCTTTCTTCTTATCATTAATTTCCGTTACTATCAAAATCACTAACAATTATGACACTTAATTACCCCCAAACAATGAAAGACAATAAAATTCACTTAAATTGAATTTTATCGTAAATCAGATAAAAATCACTTAAATTAGTACAAAAAAAACACAAGTTATCAATTTTGCACTCTTAAATCCTTTAAGCCATTTCCGGTTTGCGATTTTTCACACTTTCGTTTATTTTATATCCTGTTCTCACTACAATACAATTTACAGTCTCACAAAATACCTGAACATGCATAAACAGTATTTAAGCTTTTTTTATGGTTCGTTACTTCTTTAAGAAGTGTGAAAAATTGAAATTATTTGTCCTGCGGGATTTTTCGCATATCATTTTTTTCCGGTAGCGCCTTTTTTCACACTCAAAGTACCATTTGTTTTTTTTTTTGGTTGTTACTTTTTTATGGTAGTAAGGTTAAGCTTTTGTGTGTGAGTGTGAAGTTAAAAAAGAGAAAAGAAGAATGGCGTTGGGAGGGAGAGGGGAGTGAGAGTCTCTTAGCCACAATGGTATTTTAAGTTTTCATTTATCTACTCACGCTTTCAACGTAAAACAGTTACTTTAAAACTTATTTTCCAGCACCGTTACTCTCTTTATTATTGTTATTGTTTGAGAGTGTGTTTTATTTTTATTAGTGTTGTTGTTGTTGTATATTCATTGTTGTGTATTTATACAGTTGTTTTTTTGTTCTTGTTCTTGTTTTTTTTTCTGTTATTATTTTAATATTTGAATGTTAAAATATTTTTTATGGTAGAAAAATTGCGGTTATTTGGTCTATTTGTTTTCTCTTTTCATACCCTTCACCACTACACGTGGTATATTAAATTTGTCATTAGGTGTGTAACGCTAAAAAATATCTTAAACCCCATAATGTATATATATTAATGCATCAAATCAAAATCTGAGTCGATTTAGCTATGTCCGTCTGTCTGCCCGTGTGTCTGTCCGTCTGTCTGTCTGTCTGTCTGTCTGTCTGGCATAACTACATCCATAACAGTTGACAGCACAAAGAAATTTGGTCTAAATAATTGTTAAAGTCCTGAGAAATTTCCTATTTATTCGTATATTAAAAGATATAGAACGATATCTGAGAAAACCAGAATTATAATGAAGATTTGTTACTATATTAAGATATATCGCAAATTTGCTGCAAGTTCGTCATAACTCAAAATTCGCAAGTTTCGAAATTTTATGTCCGCCTGTCTCTCTGTCATGATTACATCCCAAATAGTTGACAGAGCTCAATGAAATTTGGTCTGAGTAATTGTTAAAGTCCTGAGAAGTTTCCTATTTAAAGTAAGTAAAATCGGTTTCGCATATTTAAAGATATAGAACGATATCTGAGAAAACCTCCAACTTCAAGCGAAGAACTTTTGTAAAATTTTCAATTATAAGTCGATCAATTGGAATGAAGATTTGCCATCATATTAAGATATATCGCTCATTTGCTGCAAGTTCGTCATAACTCGAAATTCGCAAGCTTCGATATTTATATTATGACGAACTTGCAGCAAATTGTCAAAAATAAAGTAGGTATTTGAAATTTGAAGTTTCCATTCATGAATTCCTAGAAATATGTATGCATGAGTGAGTATGTACAAAACATAACGTATTTTTAACTCAAATGCATTTATGGGGAGGGTGTTGAATATTCGGCATAGCCGAATATAACATTCTTACTTGTTTTTCGTTCTTTTCTGACGCTGCCTTTGACTCTGTTGGTTTATTTTGTGTTGAGGTTTCCTTTGTTTATTCGGTTCATTTTTTTGTTGTGTTCGTTTTTTTTTTGGTTGGAGACACTTGGGATTTGAATAATAAAAATATGAGAGTCTATTTATTATTTACTTTTGAGAAAAAAAGTGAAGTGACTAATATTTGTTTAGCTACATTTCACTTTTTTCTCATTTTTATTGTGTTTTAAAAGTGAATGTGTTAACATTATGATGATGACAAGTTAATATTAATTTAGGTTAATTTTATATTTCTAAAACATTTAGATTTAATATGAACTTTGAAATCATTTTTTGAAATAATTTTTAACAAAAATTAATTCCAAAATTTGTTTTCTTTTATTAAATTTTCGACATCTCTTATTTTCTTCCTTTTTCCTTTAACATGTGTTAAAATAGATAATATTCTGTTTTGTATTCATGTTATTGTTATTTTTTCAATTTCTGTTGTTTTGTTTTATTAATGTTATATTTGGCAGCTGTTTGTTTGAAAAAAACTTTTATCATAAAAGTTTTTCGCAATTATTGTTTTTTTTAATTTAAAATGTTTGTTTTTATTGTAATCTCTTATAAAAGACAGCCGACATTTATTGCCATTCATTGAAGGTCATTTGTTGTTATTTGTTTTATACCAAAAAATCGATATTAAACAAAATATAAACAAAATGTTTAATTAAATAAAAATAATTTCGAATATTTTGATAAATATTCATTTTGTAGGAAAATTAAAAAAATTTAAAAAAAAAAATTCATTGAAAATTTGGCTTTAAAAATCAAAATAAAAATTAAAGAAAAAAACTAATTTGAAACTTTCTTTACAAAACACTTGCGATTCTTTCTTTCCCTCAACACTTAACTTCAATTTAGTTTCAGTCAAGTTTTAGTTCAGATTCTATATAAAAATTAAGCTCAGATTTTATATCTTATTTTATATGAAGATTCTAGTTCAGATTAAGTTTCGATTTTATTTAAGAATTAAAGTTTGGATTCGAGTTATGATTTTATTCAAATTTAGATCAGTTTTATTTAAAATTTTAATTCACATTCTTGTTAAAAATTTAGTTCAGAATAGAGTTCAGATTTAACTTAAGAAATTAGTTGAAAATTTTGTTCAGATTATATAAATTTCGGATTTTACTTTAGATTTTAGTTCAGGCTCCAGTTCAAATTTCAGTTCTGTTCTAGTTCAGATTTTAGTTAAGATTCTTTTAAAGATTAAATTTTAGTTAAAATTCTAGTTAATGTTCTATTTCAAATTTTATTCTAATTCAAATTATAGTTCAGAATTCAGTTCAAATTCTAGTTAGGATCTCAGTTTAGATTCTACTTTAGATTTTAATTCAATCTCTAGTTCAGATTTCAGTTCAGATTCTATATTCTAGTTCAGATTTATCTAAAGGCCTTAGTTAAGATTCTTTTTAAAATTCTATATCAGTTTTTGCTTTAGATTTGAGCTTTTCAGTTTTGTTCAGTTCCAGTTAGTTTAAACTCAGTTCTAGTTCAGTTCTTGTTCAGTTTCCGTTCAGTTCTAGTTCAGTTCAATTTCCATTTTAGTTCAGTTCTACTTCAGTTCTAGTTCAGTTTTAGTTCAGTTCTACTTCAGTTTTCGTTCAGTTCTAGTTCAGTTCTACTTCAGTTTTCGTTCAGTTCTAGTTCAGTTCTACTTCAGTTTTCGTTCAGTTCTAGTTCAGTTCTAGTTCAGTTTTAGTTCAGTTCTAATTCAGTTCTACTTCAGTTCTAGTTCAGTTCTATTTCAGTTTTCGTTCAGTTCTCGTTCAGTTCAAGTTCTATTTTAGTTTAGTTCTACTTCAGTTCTAGTTCAGTTTTAGTTCAGTTCTGGTTCATTTCTAGTTCAGTTCTACTTCAGTTCTACTTCAGTTCTAGTTCAGTTTTAGTTCAGTTCTAGTTCAGTTCTAGTTCAGTTCTTGTTCAGTTTTCGTTCAGTTCTAATCCAGTTCTAGTTCAGTTCTTGTTCAGTTTTAGTTCAGTTCTAGTTCAGTTCTACTTCAGTTTTAGTTCAGTTTTAGTTCAGTTCTAGTTCAGTTCTTGTTCAGTTTTAGTTCAGTTCTAATTCAGTTCTACTTCAGTTCTACTTCAGTTTTCGTTCAGTTCAAGTTCCATTTTAGTTTAGTTCTACTTCAGTTCTAGTTCAGTTCTAGTTCATTTCTAGTTCAGTTCTACTTCAGTTCTAGTTCAGTTCTAGTTCAGTTCTAGTTCAGTTTTATTTCAGTTCTAGTTCAGTTCTAGTTCAATTCTTGTTCAGTTTTCGTTCAGTTCTAATTCAGTTCTAGTTCAGTTCTTGTTCAGTTTTAGTTCAGTTCTAGTTCAGTTCTAGTTCAGTTCTAGTTCAGTTCTAGTTCAGTTCTACTTCAGTTCTACTTCAGTTTTAGTTCAGTTCTAGTTCAGTTCTTGTTCAGTTTTCGTTCAGTTCTAATTCAGTTCTACTTCAGTTTTTGTTCAGTTGTAGTTCAGTTCAAGTTCCATTCTAGTTCAGTTTTAGTTCAGTTCTAGTTTATTTCTAGTTCATTTCTAGTTCAGTTTTAGTACAGTTCTCGTTCAGTTCTACTTTACTCTTTACAGTTATTTATCAGTAAATTATCTTCTCATAGTAAAAATAATTTAATCATTTAAACCCATCAAATTTTTAATAAAATTCCATTAAACTTTAATAGTCATATTTCTGTCGTTTTAATCATTTGATTGACCATTTCTTTCAATCAATTCATAACCACACATCTACATACACATTCAAACATTTTTTAATCACACAATCTGCAGTCATCATCATCATCAACATCATTATTGGCAGAAAAAATATCATCATAATTGTCATCATTTAAATCATTCTGCCAATAACTTATAACTGACACACACACATATATACAGGTAAATGCCTCTATACACAAATACAAACTGACATTGACTCATATAAGAGAGTCAATTGTTAAGTATTTAATCAAATTAAATACATTTTGTTGTTGTTTTTGTTGTTATTGTTGTTATTGTTGTCATTATTGTTGATTGTTAATGTAAATTGTTAATAAAAACGATTATAATGATTTATTTGTGTATTTAAACATTTATTCATTTATTTATGCACAGTAGAAGAGTGACAGAGAGAGGAGAGAGGGCGGTAAAAGAGAGTCAAATAGGAATTAATACTTTCACAAATACTGTTGCTATTAATGGTTTTTATTTGTTGCACAAACACACATATGCAGAGAGATTTTTTGATATTAAATAAAAAAGCTTTTTTTCTTTTTGCTTTCTGGTGGCTTAAAATAATGAAATGACTAAAATCAGTGAAATTTTTTTATTGATCTAAGTTGAATTAAATGTGAAGTATAACTAAATATTTTACACTGAAATTTTAACCGCTAATTCGTTAGCGTAATACCTTAGTGTTTCATGATTTTCAAAAAGTACTACTGGACATTTCAAATAGTACCATAATATATATTTTACTTAATTTTAATCTATTTGGAACAACATTATTTTAATTTTATATATAAATATTAATTATTGTAAAAAAAGTACCAATTGAATACTAAAATGTACCAAACATTTCCATATTGTCGATTCAAAATTGAGATTAGATATTTTAAATTTCGTGTCTTTTACGTTTAAAGATTCAGGAATTACCATATAATGATCTTAATTTCTTTTTATCTATATCGGTCTATGTATACTTTTATATCTTTTGGTTTTTTATATAACAAAGAATTGAAAAAGTACCATAAGAAAAAGTACCATAAGAAAAAGTACCATAAGAAAAACACATAAGATTTAAAAAGTACCATTTAATTTCCCCAAATCATATTTTATGAAAAATCATTTTTTATTCAAAAAATGTTTATTTTTTGTAAATTTTCAAAGGTAAAAAAAACTTTATTTCAACTGATTAGAAAGACATTTAAGGTACTAAAAAATTACCTTTTTTCCGATTTTGCCATTTCAAAATAAAACCTCATTCTATTTCTTGATTTTAGTTCAGATTCTAGTTTAGTTCGAATTCAGTTCTAGTTCAAATTCTAATTCAGATCAATATCAGACAGTTCAGTTTTAGTTCAGATTCCAGTTCTGATTGTAGTTTAGATTCAAGATCCGATTTTAGTTTAGATTACATAGATTTTAGTTTAGAGTAATTCAGATTCTAGTTCAATTTCTAGTTAAGATCTAATTTAAGTTCTAGTTTAGATTCTAGTTCAGAATTTTGATCTGACCATAGTTTTGATTTCTGTTCCGATTGTAGTACAGATTACAGTTTTGATTCTATTTCAGGTTCAGCAGATTATAATTCAGATTCTTCTTTATATTCTGATTTAGATTCCAGTTTAAAATCTAGTTTCTAGTTTAGAATCTAGTTCATATTTTGTTCCGTATAACACTCCAAATTTCTGTTCCGATTCCTGTTTAGATTTCAGTTCAGATTCGAACTCAGATTATAGCTAAGATTTTAATTTAGATTCTGGTTTAGATTTTAGTTCTGTTCTTTTTTTAATTTAAATTATGGTTTAAATTTCGGTTCAGATTTCCTATTATATTTTAGATTCTATTTCAGACTCCAGTTCATATTCTACTTTATATTCATATTCAGATTTTAGTTCAGATTCTAATTCCGATTCTAGTTCAGAATTTAGTTCATTTAATAGTTTAGTTTTTAGTTCAGATCCTTGTTCAGGATATTTTTGGATTCTTCTTCAGATTTTAGTACAGATTCTAGTTTAATCTCGTTCAGATTTTAGATCAGACTATAATTCTCAGATTCTATTTCAGATCAGATTAGTTCAGATTCTAATTCCGAATCCAGTTCAGATTCTGATTTAGATTCAAGTTCAGATTCTAGTTTTAATTCTAATTCTAATGCAGTTTCTAGTTCTGATTCTAATTCAAATAGTAGTTCAGTTTTAGTTCAAGTAGTAGCACGATTGGCACTAATTCCTATGTAAATTTATTTACCATTATAGGGTGCCACAATATGTTTTATAGATTATTATTTTTTGTACAAATTGTAAATCTGACTTTTGCAACAGTTTTTATTTATATTAAATCAAAATAGTAAATCGGATTATTTTATAGTATTGTTGTTTTGTTTTTTTTAATGATGACATATTTACATTAATGAAAATCTGCTACATTTTAACACTTTAAATTATTAATAATTTAAATATATAAAAAAACAAGTGTAACTTGTGCTCAAAATAATTTTTAATTTATGAAAATATTTATTAAAAGGAGAAAATACTTTAATTGCAAATTACAAAAATTTTGTGTAAATATTTCCTTCAGAGAATCTGAAACTCTCTTGGTCTGTTAACTAAAGATAACAGCAAAAGAACATGTAATATTTAGTTGAGCCATAAAAAGAAAACTTATTACAAAGAAATTTATTTATTATTTTTTGCAGCATTTTCTTCTCAAATACTTTTTTTACAAGTTGCCAAAATAAAGTCAAGTTATAATTTATATAGAAAAAATATATATATAAAAATTCATCTACAGTTTCTATCAACTTATAAAAATGACAACATTTAATAAGTTAAACATACTTGTCTGCAAGGAAAAAAATGGGAAAATTACCCAACAACTTACAAATAGGCAGCTTCTTAGTTTCTTTTCTCCCAAAAAAAAAAGTACCAAAACAGAATGCACAACTGTTTTTTTTCTTCCCCCCCTCCACAAAAAATGGAGAAATTCTTAAGTTGACTCCTTTACTTGTTCCATTTGTTATACTTATAATAGTATTAAAACAGACAAAGACCAAGAAACAAATATAATACATATACACGAACACAAACTTCGAGAGGGAGGAAAGACAAACAGACAGGAAATAAAGTTAAGTACCAAACGGAAACTAATGCTACTAATAATGTGTTGAATATACTACTTGCTGCTATTGTCTGTGTAAGTGAGAATGAGTAACTGTATAGCTTTACATATGTGTTGGTATATGTTTCGTTATAAATATTGTAATAAGACTTTTCTTTAGTCACGAATATGTATGTATTGGTGGATTGTGTGTGAATGTATACATGTTATATGAAAGTGTGCACATTATTTATGACCAAAACTTTTTCATAGCTTATCTGATCAAGCTGCATGTAAAGTTAAGCATGAGTTCAACAAAAAATCTATAAAAAAACACACACGGAAACCCAGAGATATACAGTCTATGTGAGAAAGACTTATGTCGGAAATGAAAAAAAAAATTTCATTAATATTAGAAGATTTACGAAATGCTCTACATGAATCCACTTCATTTGTAGTTTGAATTCTTTTTCAATTTTAGTTTAGAATCTTGTTTGGATTTTAGTTTAGTTTAAGTTTTGGTTTTACTTCAGCTCTAGCTCAGATACTTACCCAGATTTCAATTCATATTCAGATTCCCTTTCAGATTTTAGTACAGATTTTAATTCAGATTTCACCTCAAGATTTAGTTAATATTCTGGTTCATTTCTATTTCATCTAAATATTTGGAATACTCAGTCCTAAGTCCAGATCAGATTCTTGGTTAGGTTTTAGTTTAGACTCAAGTTAAGATTCTAGTTAATATATTAACTTTGACTTTAGTATGGATTTTATTTCAGATTATAGTTCATTTAATACTTTGAATTCTTGTTCAGATTCCATTTCAGATTACAGTTTTCATTTTAATTCAAATTTCAGCTCAGATTCTACTACTTTGAATTCTAGTTCAAGTTCAAGTTTAGATTCTAATTCAGATTTCAGTTCTTTTTCAGATTATAATTCTGATTTTAGCACATTTCTCTTTTTAGTTCTATTTAAGGTTACAGTTCAGATTTTAGCCCGGATTATGCTCGGACTCTAGTTCAGATTTTAGAATTTTGGTTAGTTTCTAGTTTAGATTTTAATTAAGGTTTTTTTTTTATATTTAAACACAGATTCTAGTTAAGATTTTGGATTTTAAATTCAGATTTCCTTTCAGATATCAACCCATTCCAGTTTACTTTTGATTTGAGTTCGTTTAATAATTTGGATTCTATTTCTGATTCTGGTTCATATTTCATCTCATATTATAGTTCTTATTACAGCTGAGTTACTTTTTCTGATGATTTGACGTAGTCTTGAATCTAGTCGAGATTCTAGCTCATATTCTACTTTATATTCTGATTTATATTCTTATTCAGATTCAAGTTGAGATTCTATTTTTTCTTTATTCTATTTCAGTCTTTACTTCAATAGTTCAAATACCAGTCTAGAATAGAGTTTAGATTTCAGGTTAGATTCTAGTTCAGATTCCATTTCCGGTTCTAATTAAGTGTGTAACTTATATTCCAGTAGAGATTCAAGTTTAGTTTTGGTTCAAGTTCTAGTTGAGATTCTATTTTGATTTTAGTTCTAGTTTAGGTTCCATTTCAGGTCCAAGTTCTGGTTCTAAGTTAAGTAATAGTTCAGACGTTAGTTCAGTTCTAGTTCATTTCTAGGTCAGTTCCAGTGCAGTATTAGTTCATTTCTAGTTCAGTTCTATTTGAGTTCTAGTCAGTTCTAGTTCAATTCTAGTTCTGTTTTAGCTCAATTCTAGTTCTGTTTTAGCTCACCTCTAGATCAGTTCTGGTTCAGTTCTAGTTCAGTTCTAATTCTGTTTTATTTCTGTTCTAGATTAGTCATAGCTCTAGTTCTGTTCCAGTTCAGTTCTGGTTCAGTTTTAGTTCACTTCCAGTTCAGTTAAAATTCAGTTTTATTAAAGCTTTTAATTCAATCTCTTCTTCAGGAATTCTATAATACCGGAAGTAGCGTTTTATATAACAATATTTTTTTTTATTTCTGCAGTTTTGCAAAAGAACTCAATAAACGTGTTAGTTTTCCTTAAAGCAATTTGTTTATAAAGTGATTATAATGGTGTGAAGACACAAAATTGCTACGTTTAAAGGCAAAAAAATTTGCAGAAAAAAATTATTGCAAAACATTTATCAACATTTAAAATTTTGTTGAAATAATTCTTCTTAAAATTGTCCAAAACATTTGTATTTTTATTTCAAATAATTTATGCACATTAAAGTCATTTAAGTTATTTGTGAAATTTCATATTTAAAGACAAATATCTGTGTGAGTATATAAAGAAAAATAAAGATCAGGTGTTTATGTTCACACATTTGAATATGGACTCAATCATTTTGTAAAGGAAAATTTAAAATTTTCTTATCAACATCAGACACTTTGTGGCAAAATATGTTATAGATTTTGTTTCATTGTAAACAATGAAGGGGAAGTATACTAAGGAATTTAAGTAGGTTTTAGTTGGAAAGGATTTTAGGAAATAATATATTTAAGTTTTATACCCTGCAGCACCAAACTAACTAATTAACTATAATCTTCCGGATGTCATTTCAGACCCATTCAAAATATATAATTAAAATCTGCGTCGATTGAGATATGCCCAACTGTCTCTTGTTGGCACGCTTACATCCACCATAACTGACAGTGGTCAATGAAATTTGGCCTGATAAATTGTTGTAGCCCTGAGAAGTTGAATAAAGCATTATTAATTATTTATACGTAAATTTATTGCTTTTTATAAGAGATATGAGTGAATTTTTGAAATTTATATTAATCATACGGAGGGACTTGAATAAAAATAGGAAGGAAATGGTTCGATTTGAAAACTTTTAACTAGAATTAATGAAAGTTCTTTGGCCATTCAGAATATTCGAATACCTTTTTTATTTTTGTCATAACAATTGAGCTTTGGCATGTCAAAGTTACTAAATGGTTATCCTTCCCCATTTATTTGTTTAACTTCCCAAGCAAAGGTGTCTGTAATGCAAAACATTTTGCAGTTAAAGTTTCGAATTGTTAAGGAAAATATTTGTTTTTATTTACAATCTATTTATTGTTTGTAAATTTACTTTTCCGAAATTAATTGGCAAAAATTTGTGTTATCTTAGATTGACCATAAAATATGGAAATTATATTCCATTTAAAGTTTATTTACTCAAATGAGTTAAATGGGAATTAAATGCAATAAACTATGGAAATTGTAGTTTATTTTCTTTAAATGAAAGGAAAATAAATAGTTCCATATAAATTGGAGTTTTCAGTTAACTCTCTTGATACTTTGATCTCTTAATACTTCCTTTGAGACTAAATTCAGTCCTTCTTTAAATGTCTCTCAGTTTTAACTCTCTCTTTTAAAATTTCCATAGAATTTTTCTTTAAAATAAAATTATTTTTATATTTAAACATAAAATTCATCGATTTTCCCTCTCTCCCTCTATATCCTTTTTATGAAATATGTCCAAAACATTTGAACCCCTGTATATGTTTTAACATGTGTATGGACAATGGCATAAATACCGCAATATTAAAAACCACAAAATGATACAGAGAGAAGGTCGAGAGAGAGAGATCAAAGAGAGCAAAAAATAATATGTTACGAAAATATAAAACCACATGCCACCAAAATATACAGGATAATTTAATACACAGATTATTCAACTTTCTGGCAGTGAAAAGGGAATTATATGATGTTATTTAATACTAAAAGACTCCAATATAGGATGCATGGATTTTGAGAAAAAATTAAAGAAAATTATAAAGGAAAAACATATAATTTAATTGAATTCGTCTTTGAAAGTGAATACGATTTGTAATAAAGTTTTTAAATGTGAAGATGATCTCTTGTTTGTCCTGAGAAATAAATGTTCAATGTAAAGACCGTTAATTCATGATCAAAATCTCTAAAATTTTATCACGAAATTCGAAAAAAATACATTAAGAGGGCAAAGAGAGCTTTATAATTTTATAAAATCTCTGATAGCTAATAGATGTATTTATTTTGTGATCACATTTTTCAAAAAAAAAAAAAATGTTATTATTTCAGGTACCAGTTTAATTCTTAGATCAAGTTCCAGTTTAGTATCTAGTTCGGATTGTTTATCAGATTAAATATTACGATCTAATTTAGAAATTAATTCATGTCTAAGTTTATACTTCAGTTCAGTTTTAGTTATGTTTCAGATTTCAGATCAAGTTCTGATTCTGGTTTAACTTCAGACTGAAATTAAAAACCTAAACAATAACTTGAACATCATTTTGTGATCCTAGTTCGAATTATATTTTAATTGTGCTCTTTCTGATTCCAGTTTTAGTTCAAAGTCAAGTCCAGAGTAGAGCTCTAGTTTTAGTTATAGTTCAGCTTCTAGTTTTGGTTCTAGTTTAGATTCTTGTCCAACTTTTACTTAAAGCTCTAGTTTAGGTTTCTGTCTAGATTTTAGTTCACTTTCTAATTTAAGTTCTTTTTCAAATTTAATTTCTGATTTAGATTCTAGTTCAAGTTTGAATGAAAGTTCTAATTTATGCGAGTTCTTCTTTTAAGTTGATTTAGGCTCTTTTTCAAGTTTAGTTTAGGTTCTAGATCTGGTTCTACATCTGGTTCTTATTCATATTCTAGCTTAAGTTCTTGTACTGTTCTAGAAAAAGTTCTAGTTTTAAACCTATTAAAGCTTTTTCTAGTTCAGGTGAACTTCAAACTGAAGTTCAGATTAAAGTTGTGATTATAGTTCATATTCAGGTTCAGGTTTTAGTTTCATTTTCTAGTTTAGCTTCTTATTCAGCTCGAACCTATAGAACTTGAACACTAAAAATTCAATTTTTCACATAAAATTCAATTTTTCACTAAAAATTAAATTTTTCACTAAAATTAAATTTTCACTAAAAATTAAATTTTTCACTAAAAATTAAATTTTTCACTAAAAATTAAATTTTCACTAAAAAATTAAATTTTTCACTAAAAATTAAATTTTTCACTTAAAATTAAATTTTTCACTAAAAATTAAATTTTTCACTAAAAATTTCAATTTTTCACTAAAAAATTTCAATTTTTCGCTAAAAACTTTCAATTTTTCACTAAAAATTTCAATTTTCACTAAGAAATTTAAATTTTCAACTAAAAACTTTAAATTTTCACTAAAAATTTCAAATTTTTCACTAAAAATTCAATTTTTCACTAAAAATTCAATTTTTCACTAAAAATTCAATTTTCACTAAAATTCAATTTTCACTAAAAATTCAATTTTTCACTAAAAATTCAATTTTCACTAAAAATTCAATTTTTCACTAAAAATTCAATTTTTCACTAAAAATTCAATTTTTCACTAAAAATTCAATTTTTCACTAAAAATTCAATTTTTCACTAAAAATTCAATTTTTCACTAAAAATTCAATTTTTCACTAAAATTCAATTTTCAAATCATTTTCACTAAAAATTCAATTTTTCACTAAAAATTCAATTTTTCACTAAAATTCAATTTTTCACTAAAAATTCAATTTTTCACTAAAAATTCAATTTTTAATTAAAAATTCAATTTTTAATTAAAAATTCAATTTTTCACTAAAAATTCAAATTTTCACTAAAAATTCAATTTTTCACTAAAATTTCAATTTTTCACTAAAAATTCAATTTTTCACTAAAAATTCAATTTTTAATTAAAAATTCAATTTTTCACTAAAAATTCAATTTTTCACTAAAAATTCAATTCAATTCAATTTTTCACTAAAAATTCAATTTTTCACTAAAAATTCAATTTTTCACTAAAAATTAAATTTTTCGCTAAAAATTAAATTTTCACTAAAAATTAAATTTTTCGCTAAAAATTAAATTTTTCACTAAAAATTAAATTTTTCACTAAAAATTAAATTTTTCACTAAAAATTAAATTTTTCACTAAAAATTAAATTTTTCACTAAAAATTAAATTTTTCAAAAAATTTCAAAAAATTCAAAAAATTACATTTTTCACTAAAAATTAAATTTTTCACTAAAAATTAAATTTTTCACTAAAAATTAAATTTTTCACTAGAAAATTAAAATTTTCACTAGAAAATTAAATTTTTCACTAAAAATGAAATTTTTCACTAGAAAATTAAATTTTTCACTAAAAATGAAATTTTTCACTAAAAATTAAATTTTTCACTAAAAATTCAATTTTTCACTAAAAATTAAATTTTTCACTAAAAATTCAATTTTTCACTAAAAATTAAATTTTTCACTAAAAATTCAATTTTTCACTAAAAATTCAATTTTTCACTAAAAATTCAATTTTTCACTAAAAATTCAATTTTTCACTAAAAATTCAATTTTTCACTAAAAATTCAATTTTTCACTAAAAATTCAATTTTTCACTAAAAATTCAATTTTTCACTAAAAATTCAATTTTTCACTAAAAATTCAATTTTTCACTAAAAATTCAATTTTTCACTAAAAATTCAATTTTTCACTAAAAATTCAATTTTTCACTAAAAATTCAATTTTTCACTAAAAATTCAATTTTTCACTAAAAATTAAAATTTTCACTAGAAAATTAAATTTTCACTAGAAAATTAAATTTTTCACTAAAACTGAACTTTTTAATTTTTCACTAAATTTTCATCACTTTCGAGTTTTAATTTTTTACTAATTTTTCATTAATTTCGAATTTTCTTATCTAATTAATGATTTTTAGAAACATTATAAATTAAAAATCAACAAAAAAGTATTTAAATTCCTTTTGTGAAAAAATCCCATATTTATCTTTATTCTCGTTTTTTTTTTTTTTTTTTCAAATAATTTCCATTTTATATTAAAATGTATGATTTAAATAATTCTTCCTATTTTAAATTTATATTTAAAAGCATCTTGAGAATTATAATGTTTATATATCACACACACGGACATACATATTTCCCAGAGAAAGAATTAAAAGTCCCAAACTGCTAAACAATTAGTTAAGAATGTGACAAGTTTATTAAAAAACCCCAGAAATAGATTTAAAATATTTTCAAATTGTAAATCTTTCAATTTGAAATACTCACACAAACACACATACACACACTTTCTTATGTTATTATTGTTATTATCTGGATGTAATACTTTAAATACTCTCCCATATACTCACACACACACACATACATTCCATTTAACACACAACACACATAATAAAGACAAAATAAAGTTTTTTTGTTTGTTTTGAAAATCATTTAAACGGAAACAGTTCTAGTGATTTACAATTTTCATTATAAATAGAAAATGAACAAAACAATAATAGATTTTTAAACATCTTAGATAAATACCCATACATATTTATATACACACACAAATACAAAATAAACTCACATTTACAAAAACAATATTCATTTGGAAAATCGTTGATATTAACCAAAACCGGAAGTTGTTATTTTCTATAACAAACAACAATAACAACGACATACAAACATACAATTGAAAAAAACAAATAAATAAATGACAGTATTGTGTCAAGTTTTTGTTATTGTCTTAATAGTTGTTTTATTTCTTGGAAGAGGCGTTATTTGTTGTCACAAACAAATATCACTTACGACTGTAATATGTTTATATGTGTGATTTTAAAAGGAGGGCGAATAGAGAAGTCATTTCTCATATGATCATTAACTTTATTGTTATTGAAGTTCTAAATTTAAAGCTGAATTCCAGATCACGGGACAGATATGATAAAAATATCCTTCCTAAATGGTTCCTTTAAGATTTTTTTGGAATAATTAAGATTTTTTGGAAATAATTATGTAAATTTTATACCGTTAGAGATTTATAAAATTAAACACGGTTACAGTTAAGAAACTTCCGAGTAGATTTGGAGAATTATATACTCTCACTTAGTCAGGGTCGTGGACTGTGATCCTTTAAATGTAGCCCCCTCTGGTATGGCTAAATTCAGATTCGCGTTCAGATTCTAGTTTAGATACTATTTTAGATTCTAGTTCAGTTATACTTCGGATTCTAGTTCAGTTCTAATGCGGACACTAGTTTATATTCGAGTTAAGATTGTAGTTCAGGTTCGAGTTCAGATTCGAGCTAAGATTCTAGTTGAGATACTTTTTCTATTCATATTAGAGTTAAGATTTTAGTTCAGTTACTATTTCAGATTCACTTTCAAAATCTAGTTAAGATACTATTTTAGATCCTAGTTCAATCCTATTTCAAATTCTAGTTCAGTCCCAATTCGGATTCTAGTTCAGATCTTAGTTCCGATTCTTATTTAGAAACTACTTCAGTTCTAAGTTCCTTTTCCAACTTCCTTTTTAAAAAATCTCCCTCCATGACTCTTTACAAGTATATAAATTCACATTCGCATATACATTTATACACCTACATCCCTCTCATGTCTCCAGTCTTATTATATTTTGTAAAGACCTTTTGTTCATTTGTGACTTTATTATGAATGTCTCTTTGTATATGTCATTCAATCTTTATATACGTATGTCTATGTGTATGTGTGTCTCATTTTAAGTGTGATTTTGTAAACTTCTTGAAAATAATTCAAGTGTTCTTAATGAACTTAATCGCGTATGTTTATTGCTTTAAATTTTGAAATTGTCATCACTTTGTCATTATGTCACACTTTTTTTTTCATTATAATTGTTTTCATTGTATTTGTGTTCTCATGTATTTATTTGTATGTGACTTTCTCTTAACTGAGTGTTTTGAATAAATAAGTATATAAATACATATGTTTATGTGTGTGTATGTGTGTATATATGTGTGTGTGTGCATTAAATATCAGATTGTTATTGATTTATATATTTTAAATGACATTTTTGTTTTTGCATTAATTTACAATATTTCATGTTGTTTGTTGTGTTACTTTTTGAAATTCAGTTCATGAATTTTAATTTATTTGCAATTTCACAAATGCAGCTGAAATTTAAATTAGATGAAAAATATTTTGAAATTATAATGATTTGATTTATTGTAATGAAAATGAAAAATATTTAGTAAAAGAAAAAGGTTTTCAGAAGTTAATAAAGATTTAGTACAGATTCCAGTTGGAATTCTAGTCCAGATTCAAATTCAGATTTCAGTTCCAATTGTACTTCAAATTCCACCAGATATTAGTTCAAATTAAAATTTAGATTGCCCTTCATGATCTTGTTAATTTTCTAGTTATGACTCGAGATTTTATTTAAGATTTCATTTCAGTTTCTAGTTCAGCTTCCGGGTGGAATTCTGGCTCAGATTCTAGTTTACGTACCAGTTCAGATTTTATATCTGGCCGTAGTTGAAATCCTTATTTAAATTTGAGTTCAGGTTTTAGTTTGAATTGAAGTTTTTATTATACCTCAGATTCCAGTTTATTTTCTAGTTCAGATTCTATTTCGTACTTTAGATCAAATCTGATTCCAGATCAGATACCATTTCAGATTCTATATCAGACACTAGTTAAAATTCTAGTTCATTATATACTTTAGATTCCAGTTCAGACTCAAGTTCAGATTTTATTCTAGATTCAAGTTAGATTCTTGTTCCGATTCTATTTGAGATTCTTGTTCAAATTCTATTTTGGATTTAAGTTCAAGTTCTAGCTCAGTTCTAGTTTCGTTCTCGTTAAGTTCTAGTTAAGTTATAGTCCAGTTCTAGTTTAGTTTCCAGTTCAATTCTAATTCAGTTTTAGTTTAGTTCTACTTCAATTCTTGTTCAGTTTTAGTTCAGATTCTATTTCGAATTCTAATTCTTTAATTGATTTTTTTTTCAAACTTCTCTTTCATGCTGAAATTATTTCTGTCTTAATTTTTATCATAAAATCAAATAATAATTAGAATTTTTCCATTAAAAGATTTGGTTTTCAAATCCTTTTTGAAAAAAAAAAAACAATTTCTGTAATTTTGAAAAATAAACCGCAAACCAAGTGTTTTTGAAGTTTTCGTTGATATTTTTGTTGCAAAGAGAAAAGAACATAAAATGAAGTTGTCACACAAAATAACAAGTAAACTTGGTTTTCCATTCTTCTTCTTTATCAAAAGACTATCAGAGTGAGGAAGTAGTGTCCTTAACTAAACGATGACAACTTTTAAATAGTTGAAAAAATAATAAAAAGATACAAACAGAAATAAGAATAATATAAAACAAGCAAACAGTCACTCAGTAATGTCATCATACCGAACATGTTTACAAAGAAGAATTAAAAAAAAAAAACAAACGTACAAATTGAAATAAAAGAGAATAAAAAACAGGGCCATTTACCACAACATGTGCCAACTTAAAGGACCCAGAATATCCCGAAAAATAAACAACATAAATAAAACAACAACATAATGTTCAT
This sequence comes from Cochliomyia hominivorax, assembly GCA_004302925.2. NCBI lineage: Eukaryota > Metazoa > Arthropoda > Insecta > Diptera > Calliphoridae > Cochliomyia > Cochliomyia hominivorax. The sequence goes on along the minus strand of PYHX02000495.1, from coordinate 38,548,427 downwards.
CTTTATTTTAAAATAAAAATCATGACAAAACCCCAAGAACAACTTCTAATATTCCAACACATACATTTACAATATTAAATACTTGGGGAACAGGACATGTATTTACACATACATAAATACATATACGTAAATACAATGAAAGAATTGAAACCATTTCTAAATGGTTTTAAAAAATATTTTTTAATACACCCTACACTAACGTAGGTGATTGGGGTTTGTGCTGATGTTTGTAACATGTAGAAAAAAAAATGGCGGTACACCTACTTTTAATTTTACCGTTAGACTTAGAATCACTTTCTGATTCTGATCTTAACGCTGTGAATACCCTACAGATCACAATATTTGAGATATCTTTTTCGGTCCAATATTTCAGGTAGCTCCCATACAAATGTCCTCACGAAATGAGGTTTTAAGCTCATGAAAGTTCTAAATTTAAAGCGATTTAAATTTGAAATTTGATAAAGATAATCTTATCATATTCTTAACAGATGTGCCAATTTATACGAGGGTTGGTTCATTGTTACCCATAGGTAACATACAAGTCCCCCTCCTACTATCACTTTGAAGAGCATTAATCTCACATTTAATTTAGTATTTAAAAATAATTTGTTAAATTAAGATAAATATAATTAAAAATCGATTTGTAATATAATACGAGGGTCGGTCCATAATTTCAAGTAGCTTCCATTTAAAAAAATAATAACTTTTTCACATAAATTTAGTTTTACAATCAAATTAGAAAATAAAGTTATACGAGGGTCGCTTATTACTATTTATTATCACCTTTGTGGTGTAGGGTATAACATTCTTACTTGTTTTTTTTAGTTTCTTAAATCTTATTTGTTTTATTATGAAACAAAATGAAAATAATAACAACAGCAACAATGAGAGATAGAAAATTAAATAAAATTTTTGTTACAACAACAAAAATATTTGTTATTACAACTAAGAGTTCTCTTAACTCAATATAGAAAATAAAAGAATCTCCAATGACCGAATTTGTAAAAATGTAACAGATGTAAGATTATTTTTTGTTTCTGTTTTTGTTTTTGTTTGTTATTCTCTTTCATTTTTTTGGGTCCATTATTCATGGACGTGTATTGTGATGTTATTTGTTATTTATGCATCGAAGTAATGGGGAAATTAAAAACCGGAAGTGGCCTTAAATTCTCCAATATAAACATTATCGCTTAATGAAAAACTAAATACGGAAGTTTTTAATTTTGTAGTCTGAACTTGGGCATCAAAAAAAGGGACTTTCTATTTGGTCGAAAATATCCTTTTGAGGAAAATCGTACGCATTCATTTATTGTTTTTTAAAATGTTTTATAAAAATTCTTTAATTTGAAGGCCTGTTTAATTATCCTTCAGTTAAAATTAAATATCCTGTATGTATGTATGTATGTATGTATGTATGTATGTATGTATGTATGTATGTATGTATGTGTGTTTCATTTAAGAAATTATAAGTATTTCAATAACAGACTCATGTTGGTAATAATAAAAATTTCCTAGAATTTACAAAATGGATGAAACTTAAAAATTATGATCAGAAAATGAGATTTTTTTCCGAATTATTTTTGGAAAATTTTAAAATCCTTAATATAGAGCAAATCGAACTAAATTGGTTGGACTGATTAAAATCGGAACTGCCAACATTGAACGTAAATTAATGAACTACAAAACTTGTACTCAAAATAAAGAAGGACTGATCGTCAATTTTTATCAAAGGATCAACAACGTTTCTTGTCTTGTTTATCAAATTATTAAAATTTTTCTAACAAAATAAATTTTTTTTTTATTTTTTATGAAGTTTTTAGACAAAATTTTTAATGAGTTTCTTTCGGAGAGAAAATGCTTTTTTTCTTCAGGGACTAACACAGAAGGATAATTATCAACAATTCTCTGGAATGACATTATTGACAGTTTTTTCTTTTTTTCTTCTGAGAGAAAAAAATCACAAAAATTACCTTTAGAGAGAAAATACAAAGAGAGAATATATCAACATATTTATATTAAGAGAACATTTCTCAATAATATTCCACAATGAGAGAAATTCTCAACAAATTCTTATACACTGAAGCAAAAAAGGTAGTAAATATAATGAAATATGAGTGCAGAATTGAATTAAAGTAGGTTAAATACCAGTTAGCAAAACCTTAATTCATCATAACGAAAATCTTTCGTTATTTTTTTCGTAAATTCTTCAAATTGACCAAAAATGTTCAATATGACTATTTGAATACTGTAATAAAAATGTGGTTAATTTGAATTAATATTATTCAATTTGAATAATATTTTATTCAAATTGATAAAAATATATTCTTTATATTGATGAATATTATTCAATTTAAATATAATAATTAAATTAAATTTACGAAATTTTTGTAGAATTGAGGAAAGAAAAAATCATTGTAATAAATTAATACATACTTTATTAAGGGCCAAAGAAAAGAGTACCTCCCATAAAAAGCAAACATTGATTATGGAAAATCTGTAGAACTGCAACAGCGAGAATTTTCAAATTGTTTGCAAATGACTTCCTCAAGCAACTATTTTACTGGACTGAAATGTAAGACGGATAGGAAAAATAGCCTCCTTACAAAGCAATCAATATTTGCTATATATCTATTCTATATATATCTATTCTATATATATATCTATATATCTACTATAGCGAGAATTTGGTCCCAATTACATTTTTTTAATACACGGCGATTTGTGAACTTTCTTTCGAGATCTAGGACTGAAGAGAATTTTTTGCAGTAAAGCTCACTGGGTAAAAGCTAATTTTAGATAATAATTAAATAGTGTACAAAACGTTATAGACAACTTAAATAGTGCAATGTCAAAGGAGGGTGGTGAGCTGACCGGCTTGTATTTCTTACATGTTTGTTGATCAGCTGATCTTCCATTTTCATGAATTAATGCAAAATATTCCTTTAATTTCAATTAAATTAATTGAAATGTTCTATAAGATATTTTCCTCCCGTATGTATATCAGTATTCAGTTTACATTTTATAAAAAATTATTTGACGAAAACAATAGTTAAATAAACGAAAATTTTATTCAAATAAACTTCATTTTCGTATATAGAATTAAATAAATTTGTGTGTTATTTTACTTAGAATGCTGTCGTTTTTACTAAATATCTTTTGATATAAGATATTTTTAACGAATTTTTATTCAATTTAATATCTTGTACTTAAAAATTGTTTTGATTAAATTTTTTTAATATATTTGAACAAAATTCTTCAATTTGAAGAAAAATTATGATAATTAGAATTAAAATCTGTTTATTTAACACCTTTTTTTAAAGTCCTACAAAAATCGTTCGTTAACATTACCTACAAAATTTGGTTCAGTGTAGAGACAAAAATTTATCAAAAATTTTCTAAACATTTCAGAGAAAATTTCCGGAGTGAAAAAATTTTAAAAAGAAATATTTTCTTAAAAACTTTTCTAAAGAGATGAAATAAATTAACATTTTTCTATAGACAAATGTATTTTAAAAAGATAAAATTGAATAAAATTCTAATTAAAAAAATGTAACAAACAATTTAAAACTAAAAAAGAAAATTTAGCGAACACTTTCTAAAGCGGAAAATTCTCTTTTCAATGGAGAAAAATTTTTTTGTATTTGCAAAGAGGTTATTTCAAAATGGATAAAGTAGAAAAAATATTTCTTAAAAAATAAGGAAGTAAATTTTACTAAGGAAATTTTTTATAAAAAGATTTAAGAGATAAAATTTCATAAAAATATCTTACAAGATAAAAAATTTGCTTGTTGGAAAATTCATTTTTTTATAAAGAGCAAATTCCTAAAAAAATTTTCTTTAGGAAAAACATCTTTTAAAAAGAGAAAATTGCTTAAAAAGTTTTCTAAAGAGAGAAAAAATACCTAAAAATACTTTCTCTGTAAAAATTTTCTGAAGAGAGAAACTTTTTTAAAAAGTTTACTAAAGAAAGAAACCTTTTTAAAAAATTGCAAAAGAGAGAAACTTTAGAAAAATTCTTAATTAATTTTTTAAATTTTCAAGAGGAGAAGTTTCTTAAACAAATTTTAAGACAAACATCTTCTGAAGAGAAAAAAATTGTTGAAGAGACAAAGATATTTTCTAAAGAGAAAAATCGAAAAAAAATTAAGAGCGATAATTTCTTAAAAAAATTAAAATAACTTACCAGACAATTTCAAAAAAGAGAAAATCTTTTAAACAATTTTCTATAAGAAACAAAATTTCAATAAGAAAAACATTACTAAATAATTGACATTTTAAAGAAAAATTTTAAAAATCTAAACACAAATTCTAAAGAGAAAATTCCAAAAAATGAAAATTATCTTAAAAAATCAACAGCTATAAATTTCTTAAAAATGAAAATTGCTTAAAAAATGTTTTCTCTTTAAAAAATTTTTTTAAAGAGAAATAAAAATTTCTAAAGGGAGAAACTTTTTTAAAAATTTCTAAAGAGAGAAACTTTTTTAAAAATTTTTAAAGAGAGAAACTTTTTTAAAAAATCTAAAGCCAGAAAAATTCTTAAATATATTTTCAAACTTTCTAAAGGGGAAATTTTTTTAAGAAGTTTTTAACGAAACAATTTTATAAAAATAATGTGCTGAAGAGAGAAAATTTTGTAAAAAAAATCTGAAGATTAAAGAAGCTTCTGAAGAGAAAAAATTTATTGCAGAAAAAAATTTTCTAAAGAGAGGAAGTTTGTTAAAAAAAAAAGAGAAAAATTCTTTAAACAAAAAATAATAATAATAATAATAATAATAATAATAATAATAATAATAATAATAATATTTTAATTTGTTTCTTTGTTTTTTGTTTCATTCATTCATTAATAGAATTAAAATATTATTTGAAGTAAATTCCTTTAAATTCACGCAGAGAAATGTTATTTTGCCATATGTTCGCCGCAAAAACTAATATATTCGCTGCAAATATTTAGTTAATTCAACATACAATATTTTTTTATTTGAATAACAACAGTTTTAGTTGCAATAACAATATTATTAGTGGCGATAACAATAACTATTTTTATTAATAAAAAATCACAATGCGAATAAACAAACTTTTTATTACAACAACAATATTTTTATTGGAGTAACAATATTTTTATTGGAATAACAATATTGGCGATAACAATAACTATTTTTATTAACAATTATTTAACAATATCTAATAACTATAATATGTTGCTTCTTATTTATGGTTACCACAAACATATTTTTTCTCTGCGTGTTGGACTCAGGTTAGAAATTTATTCTTAGTTGTATTTAATATGGTCAATGTAGTTGTTACTAATACATAACCACATAAACTTATTTCTAATTACAAATGTATTTTTAAACCTTGAGTTTATTAAGTTATTTTCTCTCTTCTTTTTCTGTATGATAAGAGTCCTCCAGAGATGTGTTCATGTGTAATTAGTTTTTAATTTGTATGTTTTTGAAATGAAACTTGTTTCGTTTTGTTTTATTCTCTTGTATAATTTAAAAAAATTCTATTGGGAGAAAAACTATTTTTTAAAATTCAAATGATAATTTTAAATTACTTGTCACTCTCAAGAAATTTATTGTGTTGGAAAAAAAGAAAGAAAACAATACAAAAATCATGGAAATGAATGGATGGGATGGTCTTCTATAAGTTATTTAACTCAAATGACCTTTTAGTATATTTTTATACTCTTCACGGCCACAAGTGGTGAAGAGAGTATAATAAATTTGTCATTCGGTGTGTAATACTAAGAAGGAATCATTTCAGATCCTATAAAGTTTACATATTCTTGCATCAAATCAAAATCTGAGTCGATTTGGCTGTATCCGACTGTCTGTCTGTTGTTGGCACACTCACATTCACAAAGATTGACAGAGCTCAATGAAATTTAGCTTAAGTATTTGTTTTACTCCTGAGAAGTTCCTTATTTAAAAATAACAAAATAAGTTCAGTATATTAAAAAATATAAGCCGATATCTGAGGCAACCTCTAAGTTCAATCGATGAACTTACATAAAATTCTCAATTATAAGTCGATAAATTAGAATGGAATTTCGCTTTAATATTAAATTATGTGAACTTAATTACCGATCAAAATCGGTTCAGTAGAAAAAAAATTTAAAGCCAAAAATATAATTAATTTTATGACTCATTAAGTGTTCCCGTGTTGTAATTAAGAAAAACATTAAAATAATGTATACGTTTTTCAGTGTATGTGTGAGTTTTAAATGAATTAGACATGGAGGGTATTGAAGATTCGTCATAACCAATTTTATTTACTTTAATTAGAAATCTTTGAAAATGTAATTAATTTATTTTTGTGTAAACAAATCAAAAAATACATTAAACTTTAACCACAAACACTTGTTTTTTTTTTTTTTTTTTTTTGTTTTTGCTAAAGAGAGGGAGTGAGAGAAAAAAACATGAAAAGGAAACGGAAACCAACTAAACAAGTTAGAAAATGAAATCTTTTTTAAATACAATCGCTGTATTTTTTTTCTTCCTCTTAAGTATTTTTTATTAACTTAAGCAGCTCAACTTCCTTTCAACAAATAACAACAAAAACACTTTAATTTATGAGCTCTTATTAAGATAATAGATGAAATAAAGAGGAAAATGTAACAAGAAAAGATTTAGAGGAGTGTGAGTGTTAAATAAGAAAAATATTTATATTTTTATTGGATGCTGGTCATTTCAGATGAGGGAGACATAGAAACTTACAAGTTTATAGAAAAAGCAGTAGAAGGAAGTCGATGAATAAGAAAAAGAAGGACATTTAGGTATTAACGAAGTGTTATATAGAGATCTTTGTTTTTTTTTATTGGGGGGGACGAAATTTGTGGTATAATTGTGCTGATTTATTAAGGAAAAACTTGGTATATTAAGTTTATTGAAAGGAAGGTAACATGGACTTTAGAATCTTAAACCATAAAACTTGCATTCGCTATAAATATGGGTTCTAGGAGGTGATAAACTTTAAACTCAAATATTATTTAATTTCTTTATGATCAAATTACCTTTGTAAAACCTGTCAGTTATTATGTTTAAAGTCTTGTTTGACTGAATTTGTTAATAATCTGATTAAAGAGAGGGTTCAGAAAAAGTGCGACCTACAAAAAGTTGGCTAAGCATTAAAAGGCCTGCAGTCAAATTGGTTCCAATATTATTAAACAGTACCGAGAGAACTTTCCCATTGATTGAAAACTTGGTTCAGGTGGAGGGAATGGACATTTAATGTTTCTTAAGCCAAAAGAAAAAAAAAACATTTTTCAAAAGAGCTCCCAACATAACCGATAGGAATACTAAGCCCGGTTAGCTCAGTGTTCGATCTACTTGGTAGAACAAATGAAACCTAATGCAGGTTTAAAAACATACAAGTCACAAAAAGTTCCTAACAGGTACACACAAAACCAAAGTTCGGAAAATTAAGTTAAGTTTTCTAATAAATCCTTGCTGAATAATGGATGAAGAAACTTATATTATGACCGATTTTTTGCAACTTCGTGATCAACATTTTTATATTGCTGATGCTCGAGGATCCAAAAGGAGTCAAAATTTTCCAAATGGTTTTTGGTAAGACAAGCAAATATGCAGTGTCGGCATAATAAGCCAGTCATTTGTTGCAACAGGCTCTATAAATACCGAAATGTATATTAAGTAACATTTAAAAAATACTGCCTCCATTCATAAGACATTAAAGTGTGGTCACTTATTATTGACCGCACTTGGCATCTTGTCACTATGATAAACAAGTGGTACAAGAATAATAATGTGGTTTTTGTACAAGAGGCGCAAATCCTGCAAACTGCACGGCATATTGGTCTCTTGCTTAAAGAAAAAAGAAGAACATAAAAAAGGTGCTAGATCTTAAACGGAGATGGACTACCTGTTCCAGCAAAATGACAGAAGGCACTACAAAAACTTTTCCGAAAAGAGTTCAACATTTATTTTCTGCTGACTAAAACTATAAAATTATTTTCTTGTAAATTGAGATCATAAATTCAATCAAATGAAGAAAAAAATTAAAATTGTAAGTTTAGTGGTTTAGTTTTTTATTAACATAAATGTATGTTAAGAATATTTCGATCTCATTCCTTACTTTGTTTATTCAATACTACAACACTTTTTGTTATATTCAAATCTCAAATGAAAAGTTACAAAAATCGTATTAAATTTATAACCGCTTTACCAAAATTAAGCTTTAAGGTTTTTAGAAAAGATAATTATATTTTTATTAAATTTATTAAATATTTAATAAAATTTAACACCATTTTTGCTATATTTACAACCAAAATTCGGTATGATTTTAATGTAATTAAATTTATTATTTTTTTAAAAGCTGAATTTTAAAAACCAAGGCAGCATTATCTGATGATTTCTACAAACATGTTTATGAAATCGATTAATTTATTTGTTAATTCATAATTCAATTAATATTTTTCTTCCATTCTACAACTGGTTTGCTCTATTTACAATTTCTTTTTGTTGGTATCAACAAAATTTTATATTTTTCTAAAATATTTTATTTCTCTATAAAAACATAGCGTTTTCTAAATTCGGTCAATTTCCTTCTTCAATTTTCTATTTTCCTTCTTTCTGCAAAATAAATCTCCCCTTATAAATACATAAAACTCTGTGTATCTTTAAGGAAACAGGATGTTGTTAAAATAAGTGTACAAAAAAAATCCTAAAGAAAAAGTTAAAAAGAACATGTTTTTGTAACAGTGCATATGTGTGTATTTTGTTGTTGTTGTTCTTTGCTATTTTTATTAAGTGTTTGTTATTTCAGTATTTTTGTTTTCCTCTTTGTGGGTGAAGCGTGATTTAATTAAAATCAATTAACAATAATGAGTTGGTCATTAAAAGCGGATTATGTTTGTTTTATACATTATAAATGAGTAAATTTATATACATCCACATACACATACACACACGTAGAAAAAACTTTTCATTTATACAAGTGTGTTTGTATGTGTACAGGGATAATAATAAATGTATTCACTTTCTTTTGAATTCGATATTAAATAAAGAGTTTTTGAGATAATTTCACCGATTAATACTTAAGTCAATAAATAGTTAAGATTTTATATTTTAATATCGGAATTAATTTTATGAATGAATAAATTATGGTAAATTTTATATTATTAATTAATAAATACGTTATAATTATTAAATATTTTATGGAGTTTATTAGAAATATTTCAAGGAATAAAGTTATTGGGTTGAAAGAGAATAATGAGGAAGAGTATATTTTAATGGATTTATTTAGATGTATAAGAGATTCTAATGAAATTTGTTATGGTTGGAGAAATCGGTTCTGTATAAAACATATTCTAGATAAAATTTACTATTGAGCAGAAATTAACTTGTATTAGAATGTTAACGTGAAGAAAGATCGCGATTTAGATCACCATTATTTTTACAAAACAATTGTGAAAACATTTAAAAATTCATATTAACTTTTCAGAACCGCGAATAATAATAAATAAATTTATATTTTATTGTTTTTATTTAATTAAATGACAAACAGTGCAAAAAAAAAATAAAAAAAATATTAAACAAATAAATATTTTTTTAAATCTTTATACAAATAACAAATAAAAAATAGCACTACCTTAAAACACGTGACTTCTAGAGACTAATATCAGCTAAAATCCTTATAAAAGTCCGAAACACTATTGAAAATAGTTAAGTGTTGATCACAATATCAAGCGAATTAAAAAGTATCTTAATTCAAGAAAAAATATTTCTAAAATGAAATTCATCGTTTTGTTAATTTCAATTGCTCTGGTGATCGTGCAAATCGAAGCCGCTTCTCTCAATGTTGAGAATTCCGAGGATTCTTCCATCGAGTGTGAGGAACGTGTTTGTCCTCATATCTTAAGACCCATTTGTGTTGCCGTAGATGGCAAAAAATTCAATGTGGCCTCGGCTTGTCATTTGGAAAATCTGGAATGTGAATACAAACTTAAAATGCAACAATCTGGCGATAATAAAATGCCCAAATTGGAATTTATCAAAATGGGAGAATGTGAGGAAAGGAAAGAAAATGAATTTGAATGGGATGAGGAAATAATGAAAGAAATATTGTAAATAAAGAAAATTATTTGAAAATAAATTTGAAAACCAAAAGAAAATGTATACGATGTTTTACTTTTAACTTTAAAGGACTCGAGTTTATAAAAATATTTCCGATATTAAATTTTTAACTAAATCATATCAATCAAGAGCTGTTCAACTCTAATTTACGATATTAATTATAATTTAGTCACGTACGCAATAAGTCAAAAACTTTTTTTGGGAAAAATGCAAAAAAAGTATGGACTACGGAGAAGTTCATACTCCTATCTGATAAGAAGTGTTGGCCTTAAATTTGCCTCGGTTTTGTTGATTTTTAAAAATTCTACTATATTCTATAGATTTACAAGCTCTAACCTGGTAAAATATAATTCCCCCTATTTTTAACGACTAAATGTTCAATATTGCCTTTATAATTCCGAAAAAATTTAGCGTCAATCAAAATGGTTAAATCAAAAATTCCTTAACCAACGTCTTTCATTAAAGCTCTTAACCCAAGTATTATAGTCAAACAAATGAATATATTGTTAATATGATTTTAATCAGTGACAAGGAATTAGAGCGTAATAAAATTATAAAATATTTTCAACAAAGATCTGACGACAAACTGTTTGAAATGTTATTAAACAGTACCGGAAGAACATGTCTGTTGCTAGAAAACCTACTGCAGGTAAAAGGAATGGATGGATGTTTCTAAAGCCGAAAAACTATTTCCATTTCAAAAGGTCTTTCAGCAGCCCGGTTTGCTCACTTGTCAGACTATTTGTTACGACAAGTGAAAACTAATGCAGGTTTTAAAACATGCAGCGCCAAAAACAGAGCACGGAAATTAAAGTTAGAATTTGTAAAACGTCTACGACGAAACAAATGTTCTGGCATATTTTTGTAATTTCAAGGTTAAAAATGTTTATATTGCTGATAGTCGAGGGAATGTTGAAGAACAATTTAGAACCCCAAAACAGTCAAAAATTTCAAAAAAGTTCTTGGTATGATAAGTAATATACGGTGTCGGCCATGGACGCCAATCATTTTATTCAACGGTCTTTATAAGAACCGAAATTTGTACAATAAATGTTTACATTCCATTCATAAGATTTCATAATGTGACCTTCTTTTTGACAGATTTGTCCACCAGTTACTATGGTAAACAATCCTTTGAGAACAACACAGTGGTATTTGTAGAGATAAATCGTCGAAACTGCCCAGAGCTTAAGTCAGTGTAGAGATATTAAGCTCTTAATGAGCCCAAAAAAGATGTCCCAATGTGTGGTAAATTTTAAACGGAGATGGACTTCTTTTTCGAGCAAAGTGGCAGAAAGCACTTTAAAAATTTAAATGGAAGCGTTTCCGGGAAGATTCCAAATTTCATGAAAAGTGATTAAAACTACAGAAATAGTTTGTTTTGTAAATAAAATAATTTCAGTTAAATAAAAATAAACTGAAATTATAAGTTTTGTGGTTTAATTTTTATTAACATACATGTATGTTTCTTAAGAGGAGAACTCATCTCCTCTTAAGAAATAGGGAAACATTTTAGATTTCACTGATTGTTTTCCAAACAGTGTTTTGTCATGAAATAGTCTGATTCAATACAGATTTTTGAAAATAATTGGACAACTCGTTGGCCGTTAAAATCATTATATTTATTTGAAAGATTACAGGTCCCTATCTGATTAAGAGCGTACTAGGTGAAGTTCCAAAATGCGCCAGAAAGTCATGTATGAATTAAGAAAAAAGAAATTGTGTATAAGATCGGTCCAGTAAATCTTTAAAATATCCATTTTAAGAGTTGACGATGTCATTTGTCTTGATTGTTTAATAAAAAAATTAAGAATTTTTAAAAATCGACAAAACCGAGGCAAATTTAAGGCCAACGGTTCTGACCAGATAGGAGTATGAACTTTTCCATAGTTCATTCTAAGCTGAGCTATTTTCATTTTGCATTTTTCCCAAAAAAAGTTTTTGACATATTGCGTACGTGACTAAATTTGAATTAATATCGTAAATTAGGGTTGAACAGCTCTTGATTGATATGATTTAGTTAAAAATTTAATATCGGAAATATTTTTATAAACTCGAGTCCTTTAAAGTTCAAATAAAAACATCGTATACATTTTTTTTGGTTTTCAAATTTATTTACAAATAATTTTCTTTATTTACAATATTTCTTTCATTATTTCCTCATCCCATTCAAATTCATTTTCTTTCCTTTCCTCACATTCTCCCATTTTGATAAATTCCAATTTGGGCATTTTATTATCGCCAGATTGTTGCATTTTAAGTTTGTATTCACATTCCAGATTTTCCATATGACAAGCCGAGGCCACATTGAATTTTTTGCCATCTACGGCAACACAAATGGGTCTTAAGATATGAGGACAAACACGTTCCTCACACTCGATGGAAGAATCCTCGGAATTCTCAACATTGAGAGAAGCGGCTTCGATTTGCACGATCACCAGAGCAATTGAAATTAATAAAACGATGAATTTCATTTTAGAAATATTTTTTCTTGAATTAAGATACTTTTTAATTCGCTTGATATTGTGATCAACACTTAACTATTTTCAATAGTGTTTCGGACTTTTATAAGGATTTTAGCTGATATTAGTCTATAGAAGTCACGTGTTTTAAGGTAGTGCTATTTTTTATTTGTTATTTGTATAAAGATTTTAAAAATATTTATTTGTTTAATATTTATTTTTGCACTGTTTGTCATTTAATTAAATAAAAAGAATAAAATATTATATTAATTTTTTTTATTATTCGCGGTTCTTAAAAGTTAATATAAATTCTTAAATGTTTTCACAATTGTTTTGTAAAAATAATGGTGATCTAAATCTCGATCTTTCTTCACGTTAACATTCTAATACAAGTTAATTTATACTCAATAGTAAATTTTATCTAGAATATATTTTATACAGAACCGATTTCTCCTTTTCCAAAGGAGTATAAAGGAGATCAGACATTTCCAGAATTTTAACAAAAAATATTTCCAAAATAAACTTTTCCACTTAAGTAAATTTCTAATAATCTGGATGATTTTTGGAAAATATGTGAAGAACATTGCGGACATGAAATTAGGGATTTAGATCACAAAATGTTTAAGTGGGTGCAGTGGACCTCCAAAATTAGTCACGTAGAGATTTTATAAATTTAAAATCTATAAAAAATTCCATTTATGATTCCATTCTTGATTACAGCTTTAATTCTGGATTTATAATTATAAATTCTTTTGAAATTAAAATTATATATCGATGATTCTAACTTTGAAATTTACTATATACTTCTGGACATTTTTTTATGATTTTGAAAAAAGAATTAACGTCAATGAAACGAGTGAAATGGAAATGGAATGTTTATGCGCGCAGTATAAACAGCTGTTGATTACTGTTCGGTATCAATTCTATGTGTTTAATCCCATTTGACATGTTCTTTTATCTCCTTTCTCTTGTTATACATAAATTTTTTGTAACAACTTACTCTTGTTAACCCTTTTTTTATATTTTCGAGAAAAATATATTTTAAGAAAACATTTTTGGTCCTTCGAACCGGATATTAATTAAACCTCCGTTCTTGACATTTTTTTTAAAGAAGATATTTAATTTTCAGTTGGATTCCCGTGGATACCCCTTTCCCAAACTCCAGAATTACTATCCCATTGGATTTTTTATTTAAATCATCCCCATTTCCCAAACACTTAATAGAAAGCTAAGGCTATGCCGAATCTTCTATACCCTCCACCACAAATTCGTGTGAAGTTTATACTTTAGGTTCCATAGATATACATATACCCACATATACACTCACAAATGTATATATTATATAACACAGAAACACTTAATGAGTCATAAAATTAGTCATAATTTTGGTTAAAACTTTTTTCGTACTGAACTTGCCTCTTTTCTACCTGGCCAGATTTCATTGAGCTCTGGTGGATGTCAGCTCACATCCACCGAAAACGTCAGCTCACATCTACCAAAAATTTACGAAAATCGAATGAGATTTTGATTTGAAGAATATATATCAAATTATGAACCCATGTTAATAAAATTTATAAATTTATATATTTATCAATAGAATTTCTTCAATTTTAAGAGTTTTTTAAGCTATAGATCATATTCCGGGAAGAGCCCTTAAATGGAAGCTGGGTCAATTAATGATCTCAGAACAGTATGAATTTTTTTGGATTTATTATTGTATCAAAATAAGTATACATGACAAATTTCAGTAAATTATCTTAAAAATTGCTGCCCAAATGATACACAAAGTTTGGGGTATATCAAAATTTTGCAAATAACTTTTTTCTTGTTAATCAGATTTTGATGATCTTTTGCACGATTTTGAAGCACGCACAATTGTATGCTAAAATTAATTTTTTGTTTAAGTCCAATTAATTTTTTGATTTGATGCAATAATATATATACATTGTAGGGTCTGAAATGATTCCTTCTTTAGACTCTTATAGTCATTACACCTGCTTCTGAACACGGAATGGGTTCATTATTTAGTCATGAAAGGAACTTAACCTTTTGTGGGAAGCAGTTCGGTCAACATATGACATTTTATTGATTGAGGTCGAACAAAAGAAGAGTTCTCCCAGATTATAGAAGTAAAGTCTCGGTATATGGGCTCCTATAGTACTTATACCAGGGGTTTATCGACAGTTACGACCGCTTGAAATCAGTAGCTCAGAATGAAAATTCAATACCCCCTTGTGATACTCCCGTGAGTGACTGCAATAACTCCAGATTAACCCCAGTTCAGAAACTTTATTATTTACTTCAAACCGCTAAGGATGCCTATGAAGATATACAAACTGTCCCTTTAACTTACGATGGTTATGTAATTTCATAAATTAATGAAGAGAAATTGCTCTCATTAATGTACAGCTTTGGACCTTTTTGACTATTAAACCCTTAACTCAGGAAAATGGTTCGAGTATAAAGAGTTTGCAACGAACTATAAATGATTGTATTACGAATCTTTCACTACTAGAAGTGACCCCTGAAGTATTTTATCACGTCATGCTAGTTTATATTTTCGGATAACAAAGTTATCCGAAAACACTCTGAGTCTTTGGGAACAGTCAAGGAAACTTTGTACCACAACTCCTAAATGGGAGGATATAGATGCTTTCTAGACTGCTCATTTCAAGACTCTTGAATCTGTTGCGGACATGCGGCAGTCTCAAAGAGTTCAAACTCCGAACAAAGATCTGAGCGCTACGAATCTCCATAAAAACTCCAATTTTAATGTCTCGAAAAAATCAAACGATTCAAGAAATGAAAAAAGTTTTGCAACGAAAACAGTTTCAACTCCCACAGTTTGTCGTTGTTTTATATGTCAAGGATCACATCTCCTTAGAATTTGTCCATCTTTTTGTTCTTATTGTCTGGCGACTTCTCACGAATACAAAAACTGTAAGAGTATTCATGTTTGATCTCTTTGTAAACAAAGACATCGATCTTTGTTACAGAGATTTCAGGCCACAGGGACATGTTCCCTGATATTGTAACCTCAGATTTCCCCGATATTACCATGACCGACGTCATGTGTACCCGTATGGATATACTTTTCGGAAGAAATGTATATCCAAAACTTTAACTACGGATGGAAAAATACATCCAAATGGCAACCTGATCACCCAAAGAAAAATTATCATGCAGCAAATCTTTTTTGAGAAAATTAACATTCCAAGATGGATTTATTTTCTCCCCATGATGGATATTGAACTTCATGCATTTTGTGATGCATCAAAAAAGGCATATGGTACAGCGTTTTATTTACGCAATGTATCCTTCTGCCCATGGCGGACATTCGCTAATGCTTAGATTGATTCGTAACGAGTTCTGAGTCCAAAAATTAAAGAACGTAATTCGTATAGTTATTCATAATTGTAATGAATGTACTATTTACCGAAAAAATTCTGGTCAGCAGATAATAGCTGCATTACCCTCTGAACGATCGTCTTTTTCAAGACCATTTACCCATACCGGAGGATCTTTACAGGTCCGTTTGATATTAAGACCTACATTGGTAGAGGTTGCGAATAACTAAAGGCTATGTCCTTGTATTCGTATGCTTTGCAACAAAGCAATTCATTTAGAAGCAACCGGTGATATATCGACAGAACCATTCCTTGCAGCATTCTCTCGATTTTCCTTTAGACGAGGCTGTCCCTCACATTTGTACTCAGACAACGAAATAGCTTTTGTAGGTGCGGCTAACATCTTGGAAACTGATGTTGTCCGTCGAGATAATTTAAACCCCCCCCCCCCAACGAGTTGCGTTTAGTTAGAGTAGAGAAGACCCACTTAATACAGGAACACAAGCTCCGCTCAGAGGATGTGAGAACAGCTACAGGCATATTTACTCGCCCAGTAGTGACGCTTGTTCTCTTACCCAAATTCACCTACTTTTTCATATTTTTAACCCTTTTTTATGTCGTCCATGTCGCGCCGCTTGGAAGTAGGCTCCTCAGGATCCAATTAGACCCCCCGTGACGAGAGTCTGAGGGCTGCCGGCTGTGTAAAAGCGAACAAACTTTGAGAAATTTCGAAAAATGGCGGAGGAGCAACGGTGAGAAACGGTAAAGAAATACCGTCATTGCTTCAATTGACTCGCTCACTCTCACATGAAAGACAAATGTTCTTCACGAGAGAGGTGCAGCGAGTACATGTCGGAGCACCACACACAAAAAGGCAGAAAAACGTGGTAATACTACCAATGACAGTCCTAGGGCTCCCAACACTTCCTCCAACAAGCGAGGAAAAACAAGGAGTGGCGCGCCAGCAACATCAATGCCAATCCTCACCACAACAACAACACCCTCACTGCTGCCACCATCAGCATCAACATCAGCAACATCAACAACCACAAACAACAGTTGTATCCTCAGATCTATGGACGATGTCCTCGAAACCCGGGAACAACAATATTTAATGTGGAACAGTCACATTATTAAAATTTATTATTTTTTATTATTCTTTGTACCCATTTTCTTTCCTTGTTGCAGTATTGCAAGGGGGCGGGATGTTTATGCACACAGTCTAAACAGCTGCTGATTACTGTTCAGTATCAGTTCTATGCTTTCAATCCTATTTGACATGTACTTTTATCCCCTTTCTCTTGTTATACATAAACTTTTTCTAACAACTTACTTTCGATACTAATTTTCGATAAAAATTAAAACCCAAAAATATTATTTGAAAAATTATTAACAATTTTTTTTTTTATTTTCGAGAAAAATATTTCAAGAAAATAATTCTTAACACACGTTTACAATTAAAACTTTTAAATTAATATTAATAATTTTTTCTGATGATCAATTTAACTTTCTAAATCATGTCAGTTATTTAATTATATTTAATTTTAAACAAATTAATTTATTGCTAATCTGATAAGAATGAGTAACCAGAAACAGTACAAAATAAAAAACATACAAGTCTTCAAATGGTCCTAACAGAACCCTGTTAAAGTCAAAAGTGAACGGAAATTGAAGTCAAGTTTTCAAAAAAAAATATTGCTGCATAATGGATGACGAACTCGTATGTTTTGGAAGATTTTTCGCAACTTCAATGTTTCTTATGTTCGAGAAAGTATTGAAGAAAAATTTAGAACAAAAA
>PYHX02000495.1:38509104-38530623 GCA_004302925.2 Cochliomyia hominivorax | reverse complement strand
TTTCTGTTTTATATAATATATACATTTGTGAGTGTATATGTGTGTATATGTATATCTATGGAACCTAAAATATAAACTTCACACACGAATTTGTGGTGGAGGGTATAGAAGATTCGGCATAGCCTTAGCGTTCTATAAAGTGTTTGGGAAATGGGGATGATTTAAATAAAAAATCCAATGGGATAGTGATTCTGGAGTTTGGGAAAGAGGTATCCACGGGATTCCAACTGAAAATTAAATATCTTCTTAAAAAAAAATTTCAAGAACGGAGGTTTAATTAATATCCGGTTCGAAGGACCAAAAATGTTTTCTTAAAATATTTTTTTCTCGAAAATATAAAAAGGGTTAACAAGAGTAAGTTGTTACAAAAAATTTATGTATAACAAGAAAAGGAGATAAAAGAACATGTCAAATAGGATTAAACACATAGAACTGCTACCGAACAGTAATCAGCAGCTGTTAATTATTTTTTCAAAATCATAAAATAATCTTGTCCAGAAGTACATAGTAAATTTTAAAGTTAGAATCATCGATATATAATTTTAATATCAAAAGAATATATATATTTTCAATTTTATAAAAATCTCTACGTGACTAATTTTGGAGGTCCACTGCACCCACTTAAACATATTGTGATCTCAAATCCTAATTTCATTGTCCGCAATGTTCTTCACTCATTTCAAAATCATCCAGATCATTCGAAATACTTAAGTGGAAAAGTTTTATTTTGGGAATATTTTTTGTTAAAATTTTCTGGAAGTGTCTGATCCCCTTTATACTCCTTTGGTAAAGGAGAAATCGGTTCTGTATAAAACATATTCTAGATAAATTACTATTGAGTATAAATTAATTTGTATTAGAATGTTAACGTGAGAAAGATCGAGATTTAGATCACCATTATTTTTAAAAAAACAATTGTGAAAACATTTAAGAATTATATTAACTTTTTAAGAACCGCGAATAATAATAAAAATAAATTATATATTTTATTCTTTTTATTTAATTAAATGACAAACAGTGCAAAAAAAATATTAAACAAATAAATATTTTAAAATCTTTATACAAATAACAAATAAAAAATAGCACTACCTTAAAACACGTGACTTCTATAGACTAATATCAGCTAAAATCCTTATAAAAGTCCGAAACACTATTGAAAATAGTTAAGTGTTGATCACAATATCAAGCGAATTAAAAAGTATCTTAATTCAAGAAAAAATATTTCTAAAATGAAATTCATCGTTTATTAATTTCAATTGCTCTGGTGATCGTGCAAATCGAAGCCGCTTCTCTCAATGTTGAGAATTCCGAGGATTCTTCCATCGAGTGTGAGGAACGTGTTTGTCCCCATATCTTAAGACCCATTTGTGTTGCCGTAGATGGCAAAAAATTCAATGTGGCCTCAGCTTGTCATTTGGAAATTTGGAATGTGAATACAAACTTAAAATGCAACAATCTGGCGATAATAAAATGCCCAAATTGGAATTTATCAAAATGGGCAGAATGTGAGGAAAGGAAAGAAAAATGAATTTGAAATGGGATGAGGAAATAATGAAAGAAATATTGTAAATAAAGAAAATTATTTGAAAATTAAATTTGAAAACCAAAAAAAAACTGTATACGATCATTTTTACTTTTAACTTTAAAAGACTCGACTTTATAAAAAATATTTCCGCATATTAAATTTTTAACTAAATGCATATCAACTCATAGAGCTGTTTCAAACCCTAATTTACGATACTTAATTATAATCTAGTCACGACGCAATTGGTATGTGGCTTCAAAAACACTTTTTTTGGGAAAATGCAAACTGAAAATAGCTTCAGGCTAAGTATGAACTACGGAGAAGTTCATACTCCTATCTGATCAGAAAGGCGTTGGCCTTAAATTGGCATCTCGGTTATGTCGGATTTTTGAAAATTTCTAAAATTTTATAAACAATCAAGACAAATGACTATCGGCAACTCTAAAAGATTATTTTAAAGATTTACTGGACCGATCTTATACACAATTTCTTTTTTCTTAATTCATACATGACTTTCTGGCGCATTCTGGAATTTCACCTAGTACGCTCTTAATCAGTAGGGACCTGTAATCTTTCAAATAAATATAATGATTTTAACGGCCAACGAGTTGTCCAATTATTTTCAAAAATCTGTATTGAATCAGACTATTTCATGACAAAACACTGTTTGGAAAACAGTCAATGAAATCTAAAATGTTTTCCCTATTTCTTGAGAGGAGATGAGTTCTCCTCCTAAGAAACATACATGTATGTTATAAAAATTAAACACAAAACTTATAATTTCAGTTTTTTTTTTAACTGAATTATTTTATTTACAACAAACTATTTCTGTAGTTTTAATCACTTTTCATGAAATTTGGAATCTTTTTCGGAAACCCTTCCATTTAAATTATTAAAATGCTTTCTGCCACTTTGCTCGTATAAAATTTGCCACACATTGGGACATCTTTTTTGGGCTCATTTACACTGACCTAAACTCTGGGCAGTTTCGACGTTTTATCTCTACAAATACCACTGTGTTGTTCTCAAATTATTGTTTACCATATTTACTGGTGGACAAATCTGTCAAAAGAAGGTCACATTATGAAATCTTATGAATGGAATGTAACATTTATTGTACAAATTTCGGTTCTTATAAAGACCGTTGAATAAAATGATTGGCGTCCATGGCCGACACCGTATATTACTTACCATACCAAGAACTTTTTGGAAATTTTTGACTGTTTTGGGTTCTAAATTGTTCTTCAACATTCCCTCGACTATCAGCAATATAAACATTTTTAACCTTGAAAATGTAAAAATATGCCAGAACATTTGTTTCGTCGTAGACTTTTTACAAATTGTAACTTTAATTTTCGTGCTCTGTTTTTTGGCGCTGCATGTTTTAAAAACTGCATAGTTTTCACTTGCCGTAACAATAGTCTGACAAGTGAGCAAACCGGGCTGTTGAAAGACCTTTTGAAATGGAAATAGTTTTCGGCTTTAGAAACATCCATCCATTCCTTTTACCTGCAGTAGGTTTTCTAGCAACAGACATGTTCCGGTACTGTTTAATAACTTACACACATAACAGTTTTTCGTCAGATTGTCTAATGAATGATTATGACAGAAGCCTGAGTGTTTGTTGTAGGAATAAATAAGTTTGTTGAAAATTTTATAATTTTTATTACGCTCTAATTCTTGTCTTTGATTAAAATCTATATTAACAATATTATTCATTCATTTGATGCGACTATAATACTTGGCAGAGAAGATTCTTAATGAAAGACGTTGGTTAAGGAATTTTTGAATTAACACGAATTTTGATTGACGTTGAATTTTTTCGGAATTATAATAAACGCAATTAGAACATAGTGAGTCGTTAAAAATAGGGTAGAGTGTATTAATAACTCATTGATCTGCGAAACCAGTTGTTAAATGATGCTGCCAATGCAGTGTGTTTGGATTGTTAGTAAATTTAAAGATCCATTTAATAGTTGGACAAATGTTCATTTTGTCTTGGATCTATGTTAATCTATAGGAAGATTTAGGAATTTTCAAAAATCGACATACCGAGGGGCAAATTAAGGCGCAACGGCTTCTGATCAGATAGGAGTATGACTTCCTCGCGTAGTTCATACCTTAGCTGAGCTATTTCAGTTGGCATTTTTCCCAAAAAAGTTTTGGAAGCCACATACGATATTGCCGTATGTGACTAAATTATAATTAATATCGTAAAATTAGGGTTGAACAGCTCTTGATTGATATGATTTAGTTAAAAATTTAATATCGGAAATATTTTTATAAACTCGAGTCTTTTAAAGTTAAAATAAAACATCGGTATACATTTTTTTTGGTTTTCAAATTTATTTTCAAATAATTTTCTTTATTTACAATATTTCTTTCATTATTTCCTCATCCCATTCAAATTCATTTTCTTTCCTTTCCTCACATTCTCCCATTTTGATAAATTCCAATTTGGGCATTTTATTATCGCCAGATTGTTGCATTTTAAGTTTGTATTCACATTCCAAATTTTCCAAATGACAAGCTGAGGCCACATTGAATTTTTTGCCATCTACGGCAACACAAATGGGTCTTAAGATATGAGGACAAACACGTTCCTCACACTCGATGGAAGAATCCTCGGAATTCTCAACATTGAGAGAAGCGGCTTCGATTTGCACGATCACCAGAGCAATTGAAATTAATAAAACGATGAATTTCATTTTAGAAATATTTTTTCTTTGAATTAAGATACTTTTTAATTCGCTTGATATTGTGATCAACACTTAACTATTTTCAATAGTGTTTCGGACTTTTATAAGGATTTTAGCTGATATTAGTCTATAGAAGTCACGTGTTTTAAGGTAGTGCTATTTTTATTTGTTATTTGTATAAAGATTTTAAAATATTTATTTGTTTAATATTTATTTTTGCACTGTTTGTCATTTAATTAAATAAAAAGAATAAAATATATATTTATTTTTTATTATTATTCGCGGTTCTTAAAAGTAATATGAATTCTTAAATGTTTTCACAATTGTTTTTTAAAAATAATGGTGATCTAAATCGCGATCTTTCTTCACGTTACATTCTAATACAAGTTAATTTCTACTCAATAGTAAATTTTATCTAGAATATGTTTTATACAGAACCGATTTCTCCTTTACTAAAGGAGTATAAAGGGGATCAGACATTTCCTGAAATTTAACAAAAAATATTCCAAAATAAAACTTTCTATTTAAGTAATTTCGAATGATCTGGATGATTTTTGGAAAATGAGTGAAGAACATTGCGGACAAGAAATTAGGGATTGAGATCACAAAATATTTAAGTGGGTGCAGTGGACCTCCAAATTAGTCACATAGAAATTTTATAAATTGAAAATATATATATTCTTTTGATATTAAATTATATATCGATGATTCTAACTTTAAAATTTACTATGTACTTCTGGACAAGATTATTTTTTATGATTTTGAAAAAATAATTAACAGCTGCTGATTACTGTTCGGTAGCAGTTCTATGTGTTTAATCCTATTTGACATGTTCTTTTATCTCCTTTTTCTTGTTATACATAAATTTTTTGTAACAACTTACTCTTGTTAACCCTTTTTTATATTTTCGAGAAAAAAATATTTTAAGAAAACATTTTTGGTCCTTCGAACCGGATATTAATTAAACCTCCGTTCTTGAAATTTTTTTTAAGAAGATATTTAATTTTCAGTTGGAATCCCGTGGATACCTCTTTCCCAAACTCCAGAATCACTATCCCATTGGATTTTTTATTTAAATCATCCCCATTTCCCAAACACTTTATAGAACGCTAAGGCTATGCCGAATCTTCTATACCCTCCACCACAAATTCGTGTGAAGTTTATATTTTAGGTTCCATAGATATACATATACCCACATATACATTCACAAATGTATATATTATATAAAACAGAAACACTTAATGAGTCATAAAATTAGTCATAATTTTGGTTATAACTTTTTTACACTGAACTGGCCTCTTTTCCCACCTGGCCAGATTTCATTGAGCTCTGTAAATTTTTGGTGGATGTGAGCAGACATACAGATTGACGAAAGTCGAATGAGATTTTGATTTGAAGAAAGAATATATATATATAAAATATATATATAAAAACAAAAAATATGCTTCTTATAAGCTCAAAACTGTTCTCATATGGGAGCTACAGCAAAATATGGACCAAGATTGTTCATGTTTTGTATTATGCTTTGATTATAGTTAGAAAAATCGTTATGCTAAATTTTATGATATGGGAGCTGCATCAAAGTATGGACTAGATTGTTCTAATTTTAAATATACATTAAAAATAGTTAAAAAAATCAAATCCAAGGGATTTGGTCTTTATTTAATTGTTTTATAAGCTCAAGCCAGTTTTCCGGGAAGGGACGTTATATGGGAGCTATATCAAACTATGAACCCATGTTAATAAAATTTATAAATTTATATATTTATCAATAGAATTTGTTCAATTTTAAGAGTTTTATAAGCTATAGATCATATTCCGGGAAGAGCCCTTAAATGGAAGCTGGGTCAATTAATGATCTCAGAACAATATGAATTTTTTGGATTTATTATTGTATCAAAATAAGTATATATGACAAATTTCAGTAAATTATCTTAAAAATTGCTGCCCAAATGATACACAAAGTTTGGGGTGTATCAAAATTTTGCATTATAGACTTACTTTTTCTTGTTAATCACATTTTGATGATCTTTTGCACGATTTTGAAGCACGCACAATTGTATGCTAAAATTAATTTTTTGTTTAAGTCCAATTACATTTTTTGATTTGATGCAATAATATATATACATTGTAGAGTCTGAAATGATTCCTTCTTTAGACTTATATAGTCATTACACCTACTTCTGAACACGGAATGGGTTCATTATTTAGTCATGAAAAGGAACTTAACCTTTTGTGGGAAGCAGTTCGGTCAACATATAACATTTTGTTGATTGAGGTCGAACAAAAGAAGAGTTCTCCCAGATTATAGAAGTAAAATCCCGGTATATGGACTCCTATAGTACTTATACCAGAGGTTTATCGACAGTTACGGCCCATATGGACCGCTTGAAATCAGTAGCTCAGGCTGAAAATTCAATACCCCTTGTGAGTTTACCCCCTTGTGATACTCCCGTTTTTTATATTGACTATAAAAGCTGGGACCCTTTTCGAGATATGTTATCTGCGTTGTATGGCAATAACCCATTTCAGAAACTTTATTATTTACCCCAAAAAACCTCTAAGGATATTAGTTGATACATATTAGAACAAAGAAGCCCGAATTAATGAACAGCTTTGGACTCTTTTTAGTATTAAACCCTTAACTCAGGAAAATGGTCCGAGTATAAAGAGTTTGCAACGAACTAGAAGTGACCCCTGAAGTATTTGATCACGTCATGCTTGTTTATATTTGCGCAAACAAAGTTATCCGAAAACACTCTGAGTCTTTGGGAACAGTCAAAGAAACTTTGTACCACAACTCCTAAATGGGAGGATATAGATGCCTTCTAGACTGCTCATTTCAAGACTCTTGAATCTGTTGCGGACATACGGCAGTCTCAAAGAGTTCAAACTCCGAACAAAGATCTGAGCGCTACGAATCTCCATAAAAACTCCAATTTTAATGTCTCGAATAAATCAAACGATTCAAGAAATGTAAAAAGTTTTGCAACGAAAACAGTTTCAACTCCCACAGTTTGTCGTTGTTTTATATGTCAAGGATCAAATCTCCTTAGAATTTGTCCATCTTTTTTGTTCTTATTGCCTGTTGACTTCTCACGAACACAAAAACTGTAAGAGTATTCATGTTTGATCTCCTTGTAAACAAAGACATCACTCTTTGTTACATAGAGATTTCAGGCCACAGGGACATGTTCCCTGATATTGTAACCTCAAATTTCCCCGATATTATCGTGACCGATGGATATACTTTTCGGAGGAAATGTATATCCAAAAATTTTACCTACGGATGTAAAAATACATCCAAATGGCAACCTGATCACCCAAAAGAAAAAATTATTATGCAGCAAATTTGGGAAGGCTGATTGAGATGAGAACTTGAAACCCTTAACCCTTATTCAGTGGCAATCTTTTTTGAGAAAATTAACATTCCAAGATGGGTTTATTTTCTCCCCGTGATAGATATTGAACTTCATGCATTTTGTGATGCTTCAGAAAAGCATATGGTACAGCGCTTTATTTACGCAATGTATCCTCAGGCAATAACACTACCACTTTTACTTGCATCTTAGACGAAAGAAGCTACTGTAAAGTCTGAAACATTACCCCGTTTAGAACTTTGTAGAGCGGCTTTGATGGCAAAAAGTAGTGGAAAAGTAATAGTGGAAAAGTGGACCATGCCATTGGCCCACTTTAGTCAAAAACAGAGTTGCATTATAATAAAGAAGGTTGGTAATGAGAATTGGAATTATGTAGATTCCAAATATAACCCTGCAGATCTTGCACCCAAATGGTTTTGTAAGGATCAATTGTCGATTAGTCAGATCATCTGGTCTAACTTATGATGAGCGTTACCCCAGAATTTTGCTTTATTCAACAAGTTTTACCCAATTATACGTGGAATATGTCTACAAATATTCTGCCCATGGCGGACATTCCCTAATGCTTAGATTGATTCGTAGCGAGTTCCGAGTCCCAAAATTAAAGAACGTAATTCGTACAGTTATCCATAATTGTAAGAAATGTACTATTTAACGGAAAAAGTCCGGTCAGCAGATAATGGCTGCATTAACCCCTGAACGATCGTCTTTTTCAAGACCATTTACCCATACCGGAGGATCTTTACAGGTCCGTTTGATATTAAGAGCTACATTGGTAGAGGTTGCGAATAACTAAAGGCTATGTCCTTGTATTCGTGTGCTTTGCAACAAAAGCAATTCATTTAGAAGCAACCGGTGATATATCGACAGAACCATTCCTTGCAGCATTCTCTCGATTTTCCTTTAGACGAGGCTGTCCCTCACATTTGTACTCAGACAACGAAATAGCTTTTGTAGGTGCGGCTAACATCTTGGAAACTGATGTTGTCCGTCGAGATAATTTAAACCCCCCCCCCAACGAGTTGCGTTTAGTTAGAGTAGAGAAGACCCACTTAATACAGGAACACAAGCTCCGCTCAGAGGATGTGAGAACAGCTACAGGCATATTTACTCGCCCAGTAGTGACGCTTGTTCTCTTACCCAAATTCACCTACTTTTTTCATATTTTTTAACCCTTTTTTATGTCGTCCATGTCGCGCCGCTTGGAAGTAGGCTCCCTCAGGATCCAATTAGACCCCCGTGACGAGAGTCTGAGGGCTGCCGGCTGTGTAAAAGCGAACAAACTTTGAGAAATTTCGAAAAATGGCGGAGGAGCAACGGTGAGAAACGGTAAAGAAATACCGTCATTGCTTCAATTGACTCGCTCACTCTCACATGAAAGACAAATGTTCTTCACGAGAGAGGTGCAGCGAGTGCATGTCGGAGCACCACACACAAAAAGGCAGAAAAACGTGGTAACACTACCAATGACAGTCCTAGGGCTCCCAACACTTCCTCCAACAAACGGAGGAAAAACAAGAAGTGGCGCGCCAGCAACATCAACACCAGCCTTCACCACAACAACAACACCCTCACTGCTGCCACCATCAGCATCAACATCAGCAACACAACCACAACAACAGTTGTATCCTCAGATCTATGGACGATGTCCTCGAAACCCGGGAACAATAATATTTAATGTGGAACAGTCACATTATTAAAATTTATTATTTTTTTATTATTCTTTGTACCCAATTTCTTTCCTTGTTGCAGTATTGCAAGGGGGCGGGATGTTTATGCACACAGTCTAAACAGCTGCTGATTACTGTTCAGTATCAGTTCTATGCTTTCAATCCTATTTGACATGTACTTTTATCCCCTTTCTCTTGTTATACATAAACTTTTTCTAACAACTTACTTTCGATACTAATTTTCGATAAAAAATTAAAACCCAAAAATATTATTTGAAAAATTATTAACAATTTTTTTTTTATTTTCGAGAAAAATATTTCAAGAAAATAATTCTTAACACACGTTTACAATTAAAACTTTTAAATTAAATATTAATAATTTTTTCTGATGATCAATTTAACTTTCTAAATCATGTCAGTTATTTAATTATATTTAATTTTAAACAAATTAATTTATTGCTAATCTGATAAGAATGAGTAACCAGAAACAGTACAAAATAAAAACATACAAGTCTTCAAATGGTCCTAACAGAAACCCTGTTAAAGTCAAAAGTGAACGGAAATTGAAGTCAAGTTTTTCAAAAAAAAATATTGCTGCATAATGGATGACGAATCGTATGTTTTGGAAGATTTTTCGCAACTCAATGTTTCTTATGTTCGAGAAAGTATGAAGAAAAATTTAGAACTCAAAACCAGTCAAAATCTCCCAAAAAGTTTTGGTATGACAAGCAATATACAGTTGATGCAAAGGAAACCAATCATTTGTTACTACGGGCTATAAAAATACCGAAATTTAATAATAATGTGATCACTTATTGCCCAAATAGGGCAACCTGTAACTATGGTAAACAATCCTTTAAGTGGAACAAGAACAACAGAGTGGTATTTGCAGAGACAAATCGTTCAAACTGCCCAGAGCCTAAGTCAGTGTAGAGATATTAAGCTGAGAAAAGATGTCCCAATGTGTGGTAATTTTAAACGGAGATGGACTACCTGTTCGAGCAAAGTGGCAGAAAGCATTTTAAAAATTTAAATCGAAGGGTTTCCGAAAAAGGTTCAAAATTTCATAACAAGTGATCAAAACTACAAAAATAGTTTGTTTTAAAATAAAAATAACTTCAGTCAAATAAAAATAAACTAAACTATAAGTTTTTTGATCTCACTCCTTCATCTCATGTCCGCAATGTTCTTCACTCATTTTCCAAAAATCATCCAGATTATTAGAAATTTACTTAATGGAAAGTTTTATTTTGGAAATATTTTTTGTTAAAATTCTGAAAATGTCTGATCTCCTTTATACTCCTTTGGTAAAGGAGAAATCGGTTCTGTATAAAACATATTCTAGATAAAATTTACTATTGAGTATAAATTAACTTGTATTAGAATGTTAACGTGAAGAAAGATCGAGATTTAGATCACCATTATTTTTACAAAACAATTGTGAAAACATTTAAGAATTCATATTAATTTTTAAGAACCGCGAATAATAATAAAAAATAAATTTATATTTTATTCTTTTTATTTAATTAAATGACAAACAGTGCAAAAAAAAAATAAAAAATAAAAAAATATTAAACAAATAAATATTTTTAAATCTTTATACAAATAACAAATAAAAAATAGCACTACCTTAAAACACGTGACTTCTATAGACTAATATCAGCTAAAATCCTTATAAAAGTCCGAAACACTATTGAAAATAGTTAAGTGTTGATCACAATATCAAGCGAATTAAAAAGTATCTTAATTCAAGAAAAAATATTTCTAAAATGAAATTCATCGTTTTATTAATTTCAATTGCTCTGGTGATCGTGCAAATCGAAGCCGCTTCTCTCAATGTTGAGAATTCCGAGAATTCTTCAATCGAGTGTGAGGAACGTGTTTGTCCTCATATCTTAAGACCCATTTGTGTTGCCTTAGATGGCAAAAAATTCAATGTGGCCTCAGCTTGTCATTTGGAAAATTTGGAATGTGAATACAAACTTAAAATGCAACAATCTGGCGATAATAAAATGCCCAAATTGGAATTTATCAAAATGGGAGAATGTGAGGAAAGGAAAGAAAATGAATTTGAATGGGATGAGGAAATAATGAAAGAAATATTGTAAATAAAGAAAATTATTTGTAAATAAATTTGAAAACCAAAAAAAATGTATACGATGTTTTTATTTGAACTTTAAAAGACTCGAGTTTAAAAAAATATTTCCGATATTAAATTTTAACTAAATCATATCAATCAAGAGCTGTTCAACCCTAATTTACGATATTAATTCAAATTTAGTCACGTACGCAATATGTCAAAAACTTTTTTTGGGAAAAATGCAAAATGAAAATAGCTCAGCTAAGTATGGACTATGGAAAAGTTCATACTCCTATCTGGTCAGAAGCGTTGTCCTTACTTTGCCACCTCGGTTATGTCGATTTTTGAAAATTCTACTATATTCTATAGATTTATAAGAAATCCAAACAAAATTTATTTTGTCAAAATTCATGCTCTTTCAATTAAACTCAAAAACACCTCAGCTCTAACCTGGTAAAATATAACTCCCCCTATTTTTAACGACTCAATGTTCAATATTGCCTTTATAATTCCGAAAAAATTCAACGTCAATCAAAATGGTTAAACCAAAAATTCCTTAACACACGTCTTTCATTAAAGCTCTTAACCCAAGTATTATAGTCAAACAAATGAATATATTGTTAATATGATTTTAATCAGTGACAAGGAAATAGAGCGTAATAAAATTATAAAATATTTTCAACAACCTTTTTTTATTCCTACAAAAAGTTGGTTAAACATTCAAAGATCTGACGACAAACTGTTTGAAATGTTATTAAACAGTACCGGAAGAGCATGTCTGTTGCTAGAAAACCTACTGAATGTAAAAGGAATGGATGGATGTTTCTAAAGCCGAAAAACTATTTCCATTTCAAAAAGTCTTTCAACAGCCCGGTTTGCTCACTTGTCAGACTATTTGTTACGACAAGTGAAAACTAATGCAGGTTTTTAAAACATGCAGCGCCAAAAACAGAGCACGGAAATTAAAGTTACAATTTGTAAAAAGTCTACGACGAAACAAATGTTCTGGCATATTTTTGCAATTTCAAGGTTAAAAATGTTTATATTGCTGATAGTCGAGGGAATGTTGAAGAACAATTTAGAACCCCAAAACAGTCAAAAATTTCAAAAAAGTTCTTGGTATGATAAGTAATATACGGTGTCGGCCATGGACGCCAATCATTTTATTCAACGGTCTTTATAAGAACCGAAATTTGTACAATAAATGTTTACATTCCATTCATAAGATTTCATAATGTGACCTGTTTTGGACTGATTTGTCCACCAGTAACTATGGTAAACAATCCTTTGAGAACAACACAGTGGTATTTGTAGAGATAAAACCTCGAAACTGCCCAGAGTTTAGGTCAGTGTAGAGATGTTAAGCTCTTGTTAAAACAGAATAAATGAGTCAAAAAAAAGATGTCCCAAAATGTGGTAAATTTTAAATGGAGATGGAGTACCTGTTCGAGCAAAGTGGCAGAAAGCACTTTAATAATTTAAATGGAAGGGTTTCCAGAAAGATTCCAAAAAGATTCATGAAAAGTGATTAAAACTACAGAAATAGTTTGTTTTGTAAATAAAATAATTTCAGTTAAATAAAAATAAACTGAAATTATAAGTTTTGTGGTTTAATTTTTATTAACATACATTTATGTTTCTTAAGAGGAGAACTCATCTCCTCTCAAGAAATAGGGAAACAGTTTAGATTTCATTGATTGTTTTCCAAACAGTGTTTTGTCATAAAATAGTCTGATTCAATACAGATTTTTGAAAATAATTGGACAACTCGTTGGCCGTTAAAATCATTATATTTATTTGAAAGATAACAGGTCCCTATCTGATTTGTGAAATTCCAAAATACGCCAGAAAGTCATGTATGAATTAAGAAAATAGAAATTGTGTATAAGATCGTTCCAGTAAATCTTTAAAATATCCATTTTAAGAGTTAACGACTTTATTTGTCTTGATTGTTAAATAAAAAAATTTAGAATTTTTAAAAATCAACAAAACCGAGGCAAATTTAAGTCCAACACTTCTGATCAGATAGGAGTATGAACTTTTCCATAGTTCGTACTTATCTGAGCTATTTTCGGTTTGCATTTTTCCCAAAAAGTTTTTACATATTGCGTATGTGACGAAATTATAATTAATATCGTAAATTAGGGTTGAACAGCTCTTGAGTGGTATGATTTAGTTAAAAATCGGAAATATTTTTATAAAGTCGAGTCCTTTAAAGTTCAAATAAAAACATCGTATACATT
Source organism: Cochliomyia hominivorax (assembly GCA_004302925.2). NCBI lineage: Eukaryota > Metazoa > Arthropoda > Insecta > Diptera > Calliphoridae > Cochliomyia > Cochliomyia hominivorax. The sequence goes on along the minus strand of PYHX02000495.1, from coordinate 38,517,026 downwards.
TTTTTTTGGTTTTCAAATTTATTTTCAAATAATTTTCTTTATTTACAATATTTCTTTCATTATTTCCTCATCCCATTCAAATTCATTTTCTTTCCTTTCCTCACATTCTCCCATTTTGATAAATTCCAATTTGGGCATTTTATTATCGCCAGATTGTTGCATTTTAAGTTTGTATTCACATTCCAAATTTTCCAAATGACAAGCTGAGGCCACATTGAATTTTTTGCCATCTACGGCAACACAAATGGGCCTTAAGATATGAGGACAAACACGTTCCTCACACTCGATGGAAGAATCCTCCGAATTCTCAACATTGAGAGAAGCGGCTTCGATTTGCACGATCACCAGAGCAATTGAAATTAATAAAACGATGAATTTCATTTTAGAAATATTTTTTCTTGAATTAAGATACTTTTTAATTCGCTTGATATTGTGATCAACACTTAACTATTTTCAATAGTGTTTCGGACTTTTATAAGGATTTTAGCTGATATTAGTCTATAGAAGTCACGTGTTTTAAGGTAGTGCTATTTTTTTATTTGTATAAAGTTTTTAAAAATATTTATTTGTTTAATATTTTTTTGCACTGTTTGTCATTTAATTAAATAAAAAGAATAAAATATAAATTTATTTTTTATTATTCGCGGTTCAGCAAAAGTTGATATGAATTCTTAAATGTTTTCACAATTGTTTTTTTAAAAATAGAGATGATCTAAATGTTGATCTTTCTTCACGTTTTTAGTACACACATTTTACATTCTAATACAAGCTTTTTTAAAAAATAGTACTCAATACTAATTTAAAGCTAGAACATGTTATATACAGAGGCCGTTTTAATAACATTTGGTCTGGTTAAGCAGTACAGACATTTCAAAAATCGTATTAAAAAAATATTAAAAAAAAAAAACTTTCTATTAATCTGGATGATTCTTGGAAAATGAGTGGAGAACATGCTGACATAAAATTAAGGGGTGAGATCGAAACTACTAAACGTACAATTTTAATTTTTTTATTTGTTTGAAATAATTTTTTTCAATTTTCAAGAAAATATTTTTATAGTTTAAATCACAAGTGATGAAATTTGGAACTCTTTTCTATATTATATATAAAGTTTTTATAGTGCTTCCTGCCACTTTGCTCGAACAGGTACTCCATCTCCGTTTAAAATTTACCATACATTGGGACATCTTTTTTGGGCTCATTTATTCTGTTTTAACAAGACCTTAACATCTCTAAACTGACTTAAGCTCTGGGCAGTTTGGACGATTTGTCTCTAAAAATACCACTGTGTTGTTCTCAAAGGATTGTTTACCATAGTTACTGGTGGACAAATCAGTCCAAAACAGGTCACATTATGAAATCTTATGAATGGAATGTAAACTTTATTGTACAAATTTCGGTAAAAGACCGTTGTAAAAGTATTTTTTTGAAAAATGTTGAATGTTTTGGGTTTCTAAATTATTTTTCAACATTCCCTCAGCCATCGGCAATATAAAATTTTTGACCTTAGTTTTCACTTGTTTGCAATAAATAGTTACTGAGCAAACTGGATTGAGCGAACCGGGCTATTTGGCTTTAGAAACATTATGTGGCCATTCCTTCTACCTGAAATAGGCTTTCTAGCAACGGAAAAGTTCTCCCGGTACTGTTTTATAGCATTGGAAATAGTTTGTCGGCAGATCTTTGACTGCTTGGCCAAGTTTTTGTAGGAATAAATAAAGTTTGTTGAAAATATTTTATAATTTTATTACGCTCTATTTCCCTGTCACTGATTAAAATCATATTAACAATATATTCATTTTTTTGACTATAATACTTGTGTTAAGAGCTTTAATGAAAGACGTGTGTTAAATACTTTTTGATTTAACCATTTTGAATTATATTGATTTTTTCAGAATTATAAAGACAATAATACTAATCAGAGTCCACTACTATGTCGCCTACAGCCAATTACAAATTGAGAAACAGTTAAGAAAGAAATTCCTAAGTTACAGAACTCTTTTCTAAAAAGTGTTTTGGCAGCAAAGACTTTAATTCTGAATAAATTTTTTGTGGAAACCTTCAGCCGTTAAAAGTGCAGGGAATTATATTTCATCTGGTTAGAGCTCAATTGATTTCGAGTTTATTTGAAAAAGTATAGGTCCCCATCTGACCAAGAGCGCACTAGGTAAACCTTCAAATTAGTAACCTCTGGTATGTTGGATTTTCAAAAATTCGCACAAATTTATTTATGAATTTTAACAAAAAAAATCTGTTTGGATTTCTTTATAATAAAGTTAGCGATTTCATTGTCTTTATTAGTAAAACAAATTAGAATTTTTTTCGAATTTTAAAATCGACATAACTGAGGTGGCAAAGTAAGGGCAATGCTTCTGACCATATAGGAGTATGAACTTCGCCAAAGCTTATACTCACTCAGCTATGGTATTTTAAGTTTGAATTTTCTTCAATAAGGGGCATTTTGCGTACGTGACTAAATTAAAATTAATATCATAAATTAAGGTTGAACTGCTCTTTATTGATATGATTTAGTTATAAATTTAATATTGTAAAAATTTTTTTAAACTCTGTTCTTTTAAAATCCAAATTAAAACATCGTATTTATATTTTTTTGTTTTCACATTTAAAAACAAATAAATAATATTTTTTTTTTTATTTACAATAAAGCTTCTTTCAATATATCTTCATTCCATTCAAATTCTTCTTTATCTTTTTCCTCACATTCTCCCATTTTGATTAATCGCAAATTTGGCATTTTACTATCAGCAGATTTTGCCATTTTATTTTATATTCACATTTCAAGTTGTCCAAGTGACAAGCGGAGGCCACATTGAATTGTTTATCATCTACGGAAACACAAATGGGTCTGTAGATACGGGGACAAACACGTTCCTCACACTCGACCGATATATCCTCGGAATTGGCAGTAACTTCTTCCTCTTTGCTGGTAGTAGTCTCTTCAGTATCGGCATTGATTTGCACGATCACCAGAGCAAATGAAATTAATAAAACGATAAATTTCATTTTAGAGTTTTTCTTTCTATTAAGAACTTTAGATACTGTTTGATTCACTTGATATTGTAATTAAAACTTAACTGTTATTTAGTATTGTTTCTGGTTTTTATATGACTCTGTTAGTTGTTGTTTTTTAAAACACCTGATTAAATAATTAGTGTTATTTTTGATTTGATATTTCTTTGACAAAGATTTTAAATTAATATTTGCTTTTCGATTTCCGATTTTTTTTCGCTCTGTTTTTTATCTGAATACATAAATAAAAAAATGTATTTATTTTTCTATTAAGCGTTTCTTAAGAATTAACGTGAGTAATTAAATGTTGAAACAAGTGTTTCCTCAAACTAAAGATGATCTAAAATTGGATTTCCTTTCACGTTTTATTTTCAAAACTTTTATTTTAAAATTAATAAAATATTTTTTATATATTTAATCGTTCATATTTTTAGCTTTAATTTTTTTCACAAATTGTTGTTATTGTAATGACATCTAAAATTTTGGCTAAAACCTGTTCAAGCTTTTCCCCGTTAGTAAATCACTGTCTTAAATTATCTCTCATAATAAATATAAATATTTTGTTATTTATTTGAACATGCACATTCTTGCGCAGCTTTTAAATTCATTTGAAAAACATATTTCTAGTGGATTCTGGGGTTGGAAAACACATATGTAAGACTGGTCACAACGGGTAAGAAATTTTAAGAAACCTTCGTCAAAATTTTATGTATGATTTGATTGAAAAAATGTTGCATATATAGTTCGGTGCAGTATCTGAGGTGGTACTCCCCCGGCCCTTGGAGAAACTAAAATTCTTTACTCTTTCAACATATTTAAAAATATCGAAGTGAAATTTCGTTTAAATGTGAAAATATGTATGTAAAATTACTTAAATGCCCCACAGTCTATATTCGCAAGGGAAATTTTCTCATTTCTATTAAGGGGGCCAAATCTCAGTTCATTTTTAAAGGGAGTTGTAACGCATTAACTATTGTTGGAAAGGTCTTATATTAAAGACAATGTTCTTCTTAATGCAAAAATAAAAAAGCTTTTCCATTCCAAATAAACTCAAATTTCAATCCAGATAAAAAAATATATTCTGCTCAATCAGCCGCAGTAATAGATTTGGCCCATTGCAGTTTTTTTCTTGAGTTTGTATCGGTGATATTTAAAAAAAAAACTTTCATACCCGTTTTACCCATTTTACAACACCTGGATCAACTAGAAATTTATTCTGTCCCATGCCGATTGGAGAACATCTCATGTCCTATTGAAAAACATTCAGCAGTTTTTGGAACACTGGGTTCTATGAAAATAATCTAAGATATAGTGGAAATCTATGCCCACATATATTCTAACGAATTATATACAAAATATACCCAAAAACTGTTTCAAGGTCATAAGAAACAAATGTTAAAAATTGCTTAGGTTTTGAACAAGAAATATTTAAGATTTGAATTTTTATATCCCACCACAAGCGATGATGAGGGTAAGTTAACTATGTCATTCTGAGTGTAGCGTCAGAAAGGAATCATTTAAGATACCATAAAGTACATATATTTTTGCATCAAATCAAAATCTGAGTTGATTTAACTATATCTGCTCGTTTGTCCGCATGTCTGCCTATTTTCCGCATGCTCATGTCCACTGTAACTGACAGGTCTCAATAAAATTTTGTCTAAATATTTTAATTTTCCTAAAAATTTCCTACCTAAAAATAATTAGAAAATTTAGTAGGAAAGTTATAGACCGATATCTGAAATGACCTCTTTAAACTGCAAAAATTTGACCAAAAAAGTTTTAATATCGTATTTCTTCCTATTAAATCTGAATATCAAACTATTAAAGACAACTAAATTTTAGATGGGGCATGGGGAATAGTATCCCCCCTTACAAACAGATCTTTGAATGTAGTATATCTATTAAACTGTAAGGGAAGTTTTCATGAAATTTGGGACAAGATAAAGCCCTTATAATAAATATTTTTTACAAAAAAATTCGTTAAGGGCACGGGGGGAGTGAAATCTCCCTTTCAAACAATATTTTTAATGTCGCATATCTCTGAAACTTTTAATGGAAACTTTATGAAATTTGACGCATGGATAAAGCGAAAATGGCTAACGTAATTATGGGATAAGTCATGGGAGAATTTTTTGGGGAATATAACAAAGAAAGGGAATCAGAAATTGTCGCTTGGTTAAAAAGGGTTTATTTATTTTTGAATTTATTAAAAAAAATAATGTTATATTCGGTCATGTCGAATCTACAAAATCTTCCACCACAAATGCGTATGAAGTAAATACTTTATGTTTCGTAGGTACACACTTACACATACATTCACAGAAGTATACAATATATAAATAACACGGAACACTTATGAGTCATAAAGTGTAAATTTTTTATCGAACCGATTTCCATAATTTTTGAAATGTTAAAGAAATATATATTTATTTTATGGCAAAATTTTATTTTATCGATTCATAATTGACAATTTTAAGAAAGTTTTTTGCTTGAACCTTGAGGTTGTCTCAGATATCGATCTGTATCTTTAAATATACTGAATCGATTTTGCAGGTTTTAAATAAGAAACTTTTCTGGACTTTAACAAACACTCAGGCCAAATTTTAATTGGTTCAGCGTGCCAACTATAGACAGACAGACAGACATAGCTAAATCGACTTTTCATTTGATGCAAAAATATGTATTGTGATGTCTGTGATGATTCCTTCTTAGCGTTACATGTGCAGTAAAAATACCCTTTTCACCACTTGTGGTGGTTGAGAGTATAAAAATTCACATATAAACGACTTTTTGAAAATTTTTATTAAATTCTCACTTCAATTATTTCAATTTATCGTAAATTTTTGAATCCCTTAAAAGCGCTAAAATTAAATTCATTATTTTTTTCAAACATTTTTATGTCTTCAATTATTTTGCCGTAATCCGTTGAATTTTATCACATTTACAGTACATGACAATAATGAAACACTATTTGTAAATGTAAATTACAACAAAGTACCCGGAAAAAAAATCACAAACACACACACTCATACACACATTTGGTAAAACTGATAAATGACTCTGTATAAACAACATTGACTGGCAATTAGAAACAACAAATTAACAAATGTTTAACAACATTCATTCTGGGAGAAAAAAAAATCACACACACACATACACACATTCAAAAAAGGGAACTAATATAAGTCCTTCTAATAAAAACCAAACTCCACAAAAACTTGGTAAGCAGTAATGGTGAGGGGTAATCAAATGGACGTACATTGTTTGGGACTTTAAATTGGAGAAAGAGGAAAAAAATAATGGGAGAGATTTTTTTTTGTAAACCATTCCATACATATTTTAACAGTAAATTTACAAATACTCTGTTATAAATACAGACAGACTAATAATATTAGGATGATATTGATTTTTAAGGCGAAACTTGATTATTGAAATATTGGGTATGCAAGCTAATAACAGGGAATATAATATTGCAGTCATCATTAGCCAGTATTTTTTTCCCAATTTTTTCTGGTTCCTCGCCATTTGGCAAGATTCATCCTTTACTAAAAGAAAAGATCAACCAATTTTCTGATACCTTGAAAGTGATTTGAAGTGCAACGATCTATATTTTTCGATACAAATGATTATCAAAAGTAGTGAGATCTTATGCATAAGACGGGAGGAGATCAAAATATGTTCATAATTTTGCAATCTTCTTGCAGCAAGTGGTCAAGTGTTTTCATGATGGAAGTTTGCGGTATCGTGTCTGGTCGAATATAGTGGTCGCTGTTCATTAATTGCTCTGGCTCAAGCGAATCATTTGTCTTCAGTACAGTTCATTCAACCTAATTTTAAAAGCTCTTAACACAAAGTAATCCTTTTCCATTTTAAGCTTAACCAGGACGTAAGGAACATTAGATTTTTGAATTGATTTGATTAGTTTGATGGGCTTTTATATGTATGCCCGTTTGCGTTAAGGATTATCTTATTGTGTTCAGTTTTATCTTCAGTAAATTACAATGCAAAAATAATTCTATTATGCACTCTTCAACGCTACCTATTAGCTCCAATTCAGTTCAAGTGTCCATTTTCATCGTTTCTGAATGTATCCAGATATATTTTTAAAAGTGACGACCAATAATTCTTGTTTTTATCTTCTAATACTTTTTAATATCTCAGCAATTCCTGCACCAGTCTTAACTTATTTTTCAGTCTCAAATTCCCCACATCGCTTTCTACTTATAATCGATAAGTTACCTAGAATAAAAAAAATATCGATCTAACTCGCTTATTAAATTTATCTACACAGAACCATAGACGATTGTGGAAAAGTTAGGTTAAGTAAGATTTTTATTCATAGTGTCATAAGTGTGCCATAACGATTTAGGATAAGTTGTTGAAAAAAGGCTCGTTTGGTTTCCGCCTATGCAGAAAGAATATAAATATATAGAGTCTGAGGGGAAAAGAAAAATAGCAAGATGAGAGAGTAATGAATGAAAGTAGGTAGGAATGTGAATCCATTGTAAAATAAAATTTTCTGTAGTTGTTTGTGTAACAACAGCTATGCAACATTTTTAGCGGTTATTAGCTCTGACGGGACATTGCAGAGAATTGGAGCCACATAAGGGTATCTTTAAAATGGGGAAGTAACGAAAAAGATAATGAATCGTTTTCTCATTTTCCTCCTCATTTCGACAACATCGCAGAAATCGCTTTGAGTGAAGAGCCATTCTTGTTGCATAGTTATACCAAATCACAAGGCAAGAAATGTATCTCTCAAAAGGCATGATTGTGATAACTCAAAGCATAAAACTATGTTTTTACAATTTAAAGTATATCGAGGTCCATAATCACTTTCTGAAAGGACATTTAACGATGTCTGTCTGTTCTGATTGGGCTGATCATGT